>JAPYZA010013401.1:0-19384 GCA_030522685.1 Eupelmus azureus | reverse complement strand
GTGAAAACTAAAAACAAGATGTCTTGGTTTAGATGAGAATATGAAACTGAATTTTTCTATAACTAGTAATATTGTTATAAATAGAATTATAAATAATGCTAATTTAGTTCAAAAATGTTACTCACTCAACAATCTTCTGGTGAAATATAACACAAGCAACAATTTCCTTCTCCATGCTCCACGTCTCATCCTGTCTGATTTTTGACTTCTCTGAACTAGTCAGTCGATCGATTCTCTGGGATAGAGATTTTATATAGCCACAGGCCATAAAGATAAAGAAAGGTGCCGCTATGTCAACCCCTGCTGATGTAAAGGAGATATTCGTGAAGCTCATCGTTTGCTGCATCATAGCGAGCTCATACCATGGTGATGATTGTACGTCCGTGTAATAAGGGTATGCCAAAGATCGATGAATTTGAGAATTGTTATTGAATTGCAGCGAGTTACTGGATAATTGGCTAACCATCACGTAGAACGCGCATTGCGATAGACAACATGAGACGTACAGTAGACTCAGGAATGTACTTTTTTTGATGAATTTACTATAAAATATTGAGAAAGAAAAACGTACGAGGATCTAAATTATGCTGTACATTTGAAGGGATATTTATTTAAATAGTGTCATTATTTGTATTTATACTCTGAGTTAAAAAATTAGCAGAAATAACTTTTCACAAAACTATTATACTGATTAATTATTTTATTATAAGTACTAAATGCTGACAATATCACAATAATGTGAAACTGTATGGTCATGAAAGTGCATCTGCAAATCCAGCAATTTTTTTTATAAATTCTGTCAATACTGTCTAGTAAATGTGAAAAGTGGACTCATAACTATTAGTCATCGTGAAGTTTAGTATAAATAACCCCTTAAGAATTTTCTTACCTTATTATTATTTTTTCGGACTCGTTGAAACCATCCCACAGTATCTGGCAATCTTTAAGAATATTTATCAACTTATCGCGTTTAATGTACAAGATAACAAAACGCAAATGCGCTCCAGCTAGTCCAATGAATTCGGCGACTGTAGTTACCTCGTTACTGTCCTGAATGATACCACGCACTACACTGCAGGCGTACATGCTCGTTATGGAAAGATAACATGCATGGGCATAGATGCTGAGTATCTTCTTGACAATGATCCAAAACCGACCGCTACCAAAAATCAGCAGACCTCCCATCCTCAGAAAAGTCACATGAAACCGAGCTATTCTGACCAGACTAATTCGATCCGACAAGCCGCTGATCTTCTTCAAAACGCGGCTGTCCTTAGTTTGTTCCATTTTGATGGTTTATTCCATGATACACTCTGTTAAACGAATGTTAATATAAGATGTAATTATATTTTAAGTAAATAACTTTAAAGCTCATGGAAGATTGACTTGTTTTATAAATTATTTGTTTAAATGTTGAATCGCATAAAATGTACTTCTTAAAATACACTTGGTGAGACAAAAAGATATATTTGTAAAAAAGTTTGCAATCAAATTTTTATACGAATCTAAAACTGCTGGTAAAAGAAATAAACATGAAAATAATATCTCCTTTGAGCATAATATTTTTAGGGAATTTTTAAAGCAAGTAATATACAATTTAACCCCCTACAATAAGATATACCTTCCAAATGTGATGGGTATGATGTTCATTTAAAATATTAATTAGATCTGAATGTAAAGTATATAGCAGAAAAAAAATGAAGTTGATATTGATAATTTCAAATATTGATGTTAACAAAAAATTACATATTAAGAGCATCGTGTGCAGAAAAGTTAAATGATACGTACCTATAATATAGTTTAAAACTGATACATTAATTTAAAATTTAAATAAACATAAATAGATAAAAAACTTTTCTAATACTGGAACTTCAATCCTAAATATTCAGAATGATAGTTGAATTCTTTCATATTGGACCAGAGACCTAAATTTCTGTATTGTGATAACACAAATGTATCGATTTATTATTATACTATGTACATATGCGTCTTATTATACCATTATAAAATTATTACGCCAGTATTTATTCAGAGGTAATAAGGGTATTTAAAAGAAAACACATACATTCTTAATTCTAGATCATTTTTAATATTGTTAGAAATTATCTAATATTAGTTTAGAAAGAATCGATTTTTCTTTGTAAACAGTAGTTCATAGCATTGATTCTTCCAAAATAAAATAAATAAATAACATATAGTTAAAAATTTCTTCGTATTTCATAAACCGTCAAAATTTACGTAAATTTTAGGCGAATAAATTACAAAATGCTTACTTTTAAAATACATCAATCAATTATAACTAAATTATAACTAAATATTTGTTGTGTCCGTAATTCAAAATTATGTTGTTTCATTTTAGCTTTTAGATTAGTATTGTATTTTTTATGTAAATAAACAATAAAAATTTATCTTCACTTTACAATAATTTAATTTAAAATTTTTAGTGTAAATATAATAACACAATGTAATCACAGAACCTTGGGCTTAATGGTCGAAGGCTCAAATTGAACAAATTGGGCACGTGTTAGTTGTTTGCTAAGAGTTTGAATATTTTCTTAACTTGCAAAAATAGAGTTGAATATAATTATAAATGTATATTTATTTTTTAAATTTAAAACTATTTCACGTATTATTATCGACGTAAATTTATCGTAAATTGTACATTAAATAAATTTTATAAATTATAGAATAGCGAATTACGGCTAACTTAAAATAGTTTTCGATAAAAATCTCGAGCGCCATGGAATACAAAAACGTTTACGCCACCATGGTTACTGGAACTGTAACGTTGTTCCATGATATTGGATAGATGTTAGTAACACTGGGATAATAGGCTGCTAGGCTTCGTGATGGCTATTCTTTTAACCATATCTGGTAAGTTAGAATTTTTGATAGAGTTATATTATGAATAAATGATGGATAAAAAAAACTATTACTATTTAAACTTTATTAAAACAGAAATAGTTTTTCTTATTTGTAAGATAAAATGAAGACAAAATGAATATCATATTAGAGATATTTTTTATTTTTGGATTTGCGTATTACACAATACGAATTTTATTTACTGTAGGCAGATTGTTGCTAAGATATTTCTTCCAGTCGGATCTTGAAATAAAAAAATCATTCCACTTGGCCAAGTTAATTCAGAGGGTTATTTTTCTTGCCCATTGTAGTAGAATAAGGTCGAGCATCAGTCAGGCAGTAGAAATAGCCGTTCGATGAGCGATTTTCAGTAGAATAACATCAAGATTAATCAGACAAACAGAATGGTCAGAATTCCTTCCGAAATTAAAATCCTAAATATCCTGTAACTAAGGGCCTATTAATTTGCTGCTCATTTTTTATTTTGTATATAATTCATAAAAGTCTTACAAGTCACGTTATGCAGTTGTTAACAAAAAAATTTTATGTACACAGAGTGAAACAAAAGTAACGATATATCTGAGTAACTTTTCAGATCCACATCTAAAATAGTGGTCCAAACAAAAGTTGCAGATTTTCCTGCAAGGAATCAGTTGATGACCTTAAGATTAACTCCAAGATGAATTTTGAAGATTATTTTATGATTACATTTTTCTTCTTTGTTGTGTAAGCCCCTATCTTTTATTCCGATTGAAATATTTATCCGGGCTTTTTGCTAATAAGCCCTGGAACCTCCAATAGAGCCCATCTAAGCTAAGCAAGCCTAAAAAATGGTTTTCTTTCAATCTTTATAACCTTGGAAAAAGGATGAAGTAGAGAGTTACTTAGAAATATTACAAATACCAGCTTCTATTGAAGCTTATATTTATTTAAGCTTATACAAGTCAAACGTACTTTCATATGAAAAGTTACTAACGATTTAATTTTAAGCTAAATTTTGTCATTAAAATTAATGTTAATCTTTAATGCACAAAATTTAATTTTGTATTCTATTGTTTATAAAATAACGAAGAAGTAACGCTCTAATTAGATAAAACTTAATACACTATCTATTTATTTAATTTAGTTGATACTGCGAAGAACTGTGAAAAACGATACGGCACTTGTAATCATCTGGAAGCATATTTTTTATTATTCAAATAAGAATTTGGTAAAAAATACTTATAAATTTACATACAGATCCAAAGCATTCCATCGATAAATATATGAATCCTCCTGCTGTAAAACGAATCAATTGTTGCGTTCTTATTGTAACAATGTAGATAATTTTTGATACTCTTTTGTCTGAATAGCCGGTGGCTGGTATAAAATAGGAACTTCGGGCGAGGTATTCAGTCTAAAATGTAATTAATTAAAAAGTAATATAGTGTATTGTGTTTTGAAGCTTTCACGTTGATTAATCATGATGTGTTATATATCTTAGGTAACAACCATCCGTGAACCAATCGATTGATTGGTCAATCAAATTAAAATAAAATCGCAAGGGTGGATAGTTAAATGGTAATTTTTGGTTTCGTTCGATTTTTATGGTAAAGATTATGTTCGGATGTTGGCTGTAAAGATGCTCTAGAAATTTAGTTGAATTTTTTTAATTTGATTAGCCAATCAAATTGAGAATTGACGAATCAGAAATCACCTTGGACCAATCAAAAATTAGATGTCACTCGATTGGTTCAATGGATGGTCGTCGTCTAAGACATATAATGTGGGTAAGACCTCAATATACTAGTCACAGGTCAGCTCTGAAGAAGTAAACAGTAACGTTCATGAAACGTCGGCTCTCTATGTAAGAACCACACGTTGCTATACCCGAAAAAACACAACATATAATTAATTTAATTTATTGCCTACTTGTGAAATTAGCATGTCGGGAGGCCATTGGCACAAAAATAGTTGAGTAAGCAAAAGGCTTATTACTGGCAAATACTTGTATTTACCAACGTCATCCTACACATTACAAGAGTAGTTCTTAAAAAAATTAATCTTCATTTTCCTTTTTTTTTTGACTACCGATTAACATGACTCACCTCGATTAATCTGAGGCCAAGCAAAGACATGATGTAAGTAGTACTGAGCAGCTGCGTCAAAAAGAAAATGCTAATTAAATCCTGTATTTCTTTGCAAAATCTATTAACAAAAGAGAGATCAATTAATTTTATCAATAAGCTATATTATTTATCACAAACTTATAAATCATCTAGCATCTATTTCACTCACTCGATAATCTTCTGGTGAAATACAACACAAGTAGCAATTGCTTTTTCCATGCTCCACGTCACATCCCGACTGATCATCATATTTTCAAGCTCGATTAATCGTTTGATTCTACGGCATAGTGATTTGACGTAGCCGCAGGCCATCATGATGAAAAATGGCGCAGCTGTATCTACGCCGGTGCAAGTGAAGCAGATAGTCCACATCGTGATCGTTTGTAGAATTACGGCGACTTCGTACCAGGGCGAAGACTGAACGTCGGTGAAGTAGTCGTATGGCAAAGATCGATGGATCTGCGTCTCGTTGGTTGACTGCGACGAAAGAGTCGGTAATTGGCTAATCACCAGAAAGAAAACTAGCTGTGCTATGCAGCAAACGAGGTAAAGTAGGCTCATATTTGTGCTTTTGTTGACGAATTCTCTGCGATGAGAAAGAAAAATATATAGCAGTTTCTAATGAAGATTAATGAAATATTATTCGCCCTTAAATTGGAATAAAATATATGTAATAACTTATCAATAAGACTGTTGGGTCTTTCTTCATAAATGTTTTTTGTGACATGCTTTCTTTCCACCATAGGTCATGAACTTAGTTGGTTGTAACGCGTAATATGTAAAAAAGAACACCTATAAAGAAAGGTTTTGACGACGCACGAATGTGCAAAAACATATGTGCTGAACGCGTGTATGAGTTTACTTTATGCATTAGCATAAGATTAAAAAAAAAATTGTATTAATTTGTGAAAACATACTTTATTTTAGACACTTAATTATTTGATTCTGGTATTCGTCTTATTGTATTTATGAACTTTTAAGACAACCAACATAAGAAACTGATTGTCATATAATAATTATTATCAATAATGTTAATTACAATTAAACGAGGAACGTTTTGCGTATGCTATTTCCCCTTAAATAAATGACGGAGGCAGATTATTATTGATTTTTTATTTTATGAAACATTTCTCTGAAAAATGTCTGAACTAGTTCAGATATAAAAAAAAAAAATTAATTCAAGATGCAACGCATAATTTTTCAATGGTTGTTTTTAAGTTTAATAAATATACAATGATATAAAAAGCATACAACATAGAGAATATTTGCAATCAATGGATACAGCCACATGAATTAGAAGATTCTACATGTTTATAAAAGACCCTGTGCTCTAAATAAGTAAAATAAGTTATTCAAAACTAAGCAAATATAGTATATTAACTCTTAAAAATTTAATTCAAGTCTGAAAGAGTTAATCCTAATTTATTCACTATAAAATACCTTATAATTAATCTCTCGGCATCATCGAGCTCCGCCCACAGTTTTTGACAAGCTCCGAATATAGACAATAACTGAACTCGCTTAACATACAAGATAACATAACGCACGTGCGATCCAGCCAGACCCAAGAATTCAGCGACCCTAGCTGCCTCATAGGTGTCCCTGCGTGCTACACTGCAGGCGTACATGCTTGTTATAAATAGATAACTAGCGTGAGTATGGAAACAGAGGAAATACTTCACTACGAGCCAGAATCGTCCTTTGCCGAAGGTTAGTAGGCCCGCTAGTCTCAGGCAAGTAACATGTGCCCAAGCTACCTTCGCCAGACTAAGTCTAGTCAGCGAGCTGCTATTACCTTTGATTGAATATTTCTGATCAGACTCTTCCATTTTGGATTTAATAGGCTGATTTTAGACTCTGCTGTGTCAGATAATAGTTGATGTAAAATTTTTAATAAGATTTTTAGTGAATAGTGAGGTCGGTTATTTTGATAGTTCTCCCTAGGTGCTTAATATACTATTTTTCAACTTAAGCATCAAAAATACTCTTTTTCGTGCATACAAAAACGAATAGAAAATCGAGTTTTTCTATTTTTTCTCCCGCTACTCAAAAATAGTCAAAATTTTGTAAGTTAAAGTAATAAATATTTTTTTAACTTTTGAAATTTTTCTGAGTTTCTATTTGTAATACAATAATGTATAAATGTTAATATTTTTATACTTACTCTGGTTTAAATAAATAAATAAAATTAAAATTTTTTTATTAAATACAATGAGGTAAATTCATATAAACAAAGTAGCTAATATTATATAGAAATTTTTACTACAAACGATATCTCACGTAAAGAAATGTTCAAAATGTAACTTATATTGTGAATCATAATTTATTGTATTAAAACTAAATTAAAAATATTAGATCACCAGTTCAGTTAATTGAACTTGTAACCCTCAGTATGACAATCGAACGCTTTATTACCCGGACAGAGACCTATATGTTCTACTGGTACTATGATAGCATACGTATTAACTAATTATAATGCAGTGTAAACATATTTCCGCTATTATTAAATGGTAAAACATGTGTACACACTTATACTAAAATTGCGTAATAAGGACTCGTCAGTCTAGTTTCTTTTTCAGTAAAATTAAGTGAAAAAGAAACTAAAATATTAATCTTGCGAATATATTAGAAATATTAATCAAAATATTGTAGTCGTATGATAAAAGATTTTATTCCCACCTTAACAATAATGGCCACTTATTTCCCCGAAAAGCACGTATAAAGTGGCATATTATTTCCGAAAATCTCTGCTAGTATTTTAATTAGAATAAATAGAAATATTATTGGGAATAGATGGGAATAAAATTCATCGCTTCACTCGGGCAGCAAACCACCCTCGGAGATAATGTGCGATTTTCTCCCTTGGTGCATAATATACTAAATGCTAGCTTTCGGAATAAAATGTATGCTTTTGATCACAGTTATTCAAGCAAATGCAGCATTAATAAAATAATATATAATTCTGAAATTTTAGACTAAAGCGGTATACAACGTGAAAACGGAGTATGACCGACAATGTTTTAAGCAAGTTGTGCTGATTGCGTATAATTTAATCTTATGATAAAAATGTAATAATTGAACTATGATGTTCTTTAAGTTTAGTTTTCGATTTTATACTTAATACTGCATAGTTTAAAATCGCGCTACTGTACGGCTTATTATGTTACGTGATTTCATTTGTGTAACATGAAATCGACACATTAAATTATTAACTAATGTTACTTGATTGTTGATTTGGCAACGATTACGTGCATTAATCTAGTACATCTGGCTTGCCACCAAAATGCTCTCTCTCTTTCTCTCTCTCTCTCTTGTCTTCGGTTTTACTCCCTTTCTTCGTTTAAGCGCAAAACGTGTAACCATGCAAATAAATAAGTAGTATATATCTATAGATATACATAGAACTATTCCCTTTGAATTTACTAATATTAGGTGGTCGTGTAAAAACTGTATAGATAATTTATTAAATTAATCTACAATATTTTTTAAATCTACAAAACATTCTCTAAATTTAAATTTATGTAATGTAGGCTTCTAGCTTTAGATTTTATGTAAATGAGGCAAATACTGTTATGTAGGATATTGAAGTTTTAATAATCTAAAAAAATAATAATAATTAACTATTTTATTTATAAATCAAATTTTTAGAAGATATTTTTCTTAAACCAGTTTCAGAATTTAAAAATATACCTTACCGATGCAAAATTAGTAAAATTCATAACGTAAATACCTCCAGCTGTCAACTGGCAAGGTGTTAAGCAACGCAGTCTCATAAATCTTAACAAGTTTTGTGCTCTTATTGACGTCTCGTACCACTCGTTCGTGTAACTAATATGTATGCATGATACTTAAATTACATGAAGTACAATAATTTTATTAGCATTTTGCAATAGACATTTTTCTAAACTTACGCATCCTGAAAAAGTCCACCACTGTGATCTATCATTTTTTGACCAGGCCAACTAATATAAAATAAGTGTATTAACAGGCCTAATAAAATTGTACTGTATCTAATTCGTTCCATGATTTCGTCACGTCTTATGATGAGCTGAAATATTTTTGCCATACAATTCATAATAAAACATTAATTTACAGTATTAGCAAAATACGACATTGATTACTAAATTACTTACTAAAGCTGACACTAGACTACAGTAAAGCATATTCATACCCATCAGGATTAAGAATGATGTGGAATAAGACGACTCGAGAGTATTGGTAAATCTGGATATTGTTTGTGAAATTACAAATAGTCAATACATGTAAAATTAAGAATAAAAATAAATTAATAATGTGAATTGAAATCTAATATATATTTTTTAATAAATATATAGGTAGTGTACTAATCCTAACCGAATAATTCTTTTATGCAGTTTTATTGTATGAACTATCAAATCATAAACAATATTTTCTTGATTCATTTTTGAAGTTATTTTTTCTCTGTTTACAATTTGTGTAGACTGTTCCAAGCGGGACCTAAAATTTTTATTTATAATTTAAAATAAAGTCCATTTTAATTCTACAACAGTACTTCGGTGACAGTGAATAAAAATTTGTTATATGTATACAGGTGACAAAATAACGTAACTCGCAGTTGTTTAAAATAATAAAATAAAAAAAATTAAAAAATAATTGATATATATTGATCTCGTAATTTCTTAAGCTCAACTCACTTAACGATGGCGAAAAGTCCAAGGCAGTGCTCGATGAAGGCTGCGTAAATAGAATCGACTGTACAAAAGACAAAAACCGTGAGAATGCAGCACAGCGAGTCGAATAGGTAAATCTCAGTATAATGAGCCTGGGGATCTAGCTGAGATGGAAACTCGCCGTGCATAATGAAATCACGGGCTCGTGATTCGTTAAGCGGTCGCACGAGATTCAGTAGAATCGGCGTGACCGGTAGGGTGATGTAGAATATTAGAGCCATTATCATATATGCTGAAATTAAAGATGCTTTCGAGTAAACTGATGAGCTAATTTTTTAGAAGTAGAGACATGTAAGTTACTACTTGGAGTTATACTTTGAAAAAGGTGTTATTTTATTTTGATAACGAGAGTTGTTTCTCTGATAAAAGTATCTAATGTTAGTAATTAAATAGTTTTAGATAAATCGTATACTATTATAAGTCAATAAAGCATAATTTTTCATAATTTTAAAACTGTTTTAATTATACGGCAAAGAGAGCTGTAACAAGCACATACAAGGAAATCTTTAGCAGCATGTTCAGAAATTTATAAATTGCATATTAATGAGGAGTTCTTAAAATTTTCAAAAGCGGCGTGTTTGATTTAAAGAAAATTGGCTTACTTTATTTTAATCGGAAGTTACAGAAATAAAGACTTTCGAAAAGTAAATTCAAGAAAATTAATTCACAGTTTATTGGATGAAATATCTATATGAGAGATTAAATGGATTGTCTGACTACATCCGAGAATAACTACTTAATCTATTTAGATGCTGTTTAGAAAGACTGATTGACTAGTGTAACTACTTATATCGAAATATTCCTAGTTTAACAAGTATTTTAACTACTAGACTTGCACAGAAATAAAATAATTTTTATTTATAAATGTACAATAAATATTACAAAGCTTAACGGTTAACATCTCGTTTTGGTTCACTAAAATTTTGTGCTGCATTTTGTATGAAATTCCAAATTCGATAACTTTGGACGATATTAAAGTTTCTTTAATATGTAAAATTATTATCAATTAATCGGAGCCAAATAATTTTAAATAAAATATTTTTGTATACAATAAATCAAGGTATTTTCTAAAAACTGGACATTTAAGTTTGAACTTTTTCCATTTCTACTACAATTTTTTCAGTTCTATTTTTATGATCTCACATCTTTTTTTTTTAATCCTAAACAAAGTAGTGGGAAGTTGTGCAAAAAAGATCGATAGGTAAGTGGAATTTGCACAATTACCTGGAGCAAATTTTCAAATTTTATTTTAAGGTAGCTGCGCCCGCTGCCCCGTACCATCAAGGGGGCCCTGTGGGGGCACTTAATGATTTTGTTTAAAAAAATTATTCAATCACGTTAAAAATGTTTCATATTTATTATATAATTCTTTTAATTAACGAAGAGAAGTTATCCCTATCTCCGAGACAAAAACTTTAATTAAACTTTGAAGTTTTACAATGACGGATATTTGAGGCGAAACTTGTAGTTTCATATTATAAATTAAGTTATCTTGTAAATTTCATCGATAACAAGCGATTTCTTTTGTTTTATTGTAATCTATGAATACAATACTATGACTTCTCACATTTTCATTCGAATCTATAATATATTTATTTAATTAAAGGTAAAAATGTTAATTTTCTCATAAGAGCCTATGTTAAATTTTTAATTTCCAACAATTTTTTTCTTTTCTGATTGGTTGATGACCCCCTATAAAATTATTGCAATAGAATACTCAAAACTTATACTTTCAGTCATATTAAATGTTTAGTTCTTGTTTATTTTTCTATGATGAAATGATGATGAACTTAAATGGAAAAAAATGATGTCTAATGAGGATTTTATCAAAATAATTTTTTAAATCTGTATTGTCCATCTTTTTTTTAATATCAAATGATTTATGTGAACTAATCATTAGTATATACAATTGGATAATAAATCAACGATATTATACTTAAAATATACAATGAAAATTTACTTATGTAACCAATAGTAAGCAATCTTCCTCTTTCTGAGTATTTGGCAAGTATGTTTCGTTCATTCTCATCTTTGAGCGTTTCCCAATTTTCCGCAACATTTTCATACACAACCTTCAACTGCAAATTCGTAGCGTAAGCGTAAGTTCATTAAATTTGCCGTTAATTCTTGCTAACGAAAAAAGATAACCTTTTCTTCCGACAAAATTGAAGTGACCAGTTTCAATTTTATTCCGTATATATAAAGCAGCAGAACCACGTGTTCGATTACTTTGTCCATGTGGACGCCGAAATTTTTGAATAGTCCATAAAGCTGAAAATTACGCAAACGTTATTTATTGTTTAATGAGTAGAGTTTTTTGTTCTATAGATAATATTATTTTGTCTGATGTATTAGATACAGAGAAGATTTACTTTGAAGACAAACATATTTTAAATACGATAAAATCTTTGATTAGCTTTATGAGTTATAGCTTTCTATTAAGAAACTCATCTATAGTTGCACCTCACCTGCGGCAACGAAGAAATAAATATAAAAACCACCAACAGCGTCCGTATGAATAGCTTCTTGCCGGGATGCTGATATGGCCACAAGCCCAAACTCGTCAGCAAAGTTTTATTTATCGCAAAGTAACGGCTGTCGTAAATGTCCATCGTTGTCGCAACTTTTTTTCCTCGGTGAAAACTCAAACGTCAAATTCGCGTTTTAAAACCTCCCCCTATGCCAAGAGACAATGTGAATTTTCAGCTATATTTTTATCGTGTAATAACTCATGATGATTCGTCAATTTGCATACGTGACGAGGCGCTCTCTTTGTTCCCTTTTTTTAGCGACGAGGAGTATCCGAAGGGTTGGAAAGCGATGATGTAATTACACCTGCGTTTAAAGTTCCCGATACGCAACCATTTAACTGCATTAAAATAGAGAATGACGTAAGAGCGGTATAATTTTTCAAGATGAGTACAATTTGTTTCAGCTATTACGTAGCTCGATTTTATAATATCGTAATAGGTAATAATTCGGCCTTTTATTTTAATTTTACTATCGTATATTGCGTGTGTTTCAAGAAAATGAAGAGTTTTAAAAATATCATGCAAGTTTCTGTATGACTCATGTGATCAATACTGTGAAACTTATATTTCTGTCACTACACGTTTTAAAAAAGCAGTCTAAATTTAATAAAATGCAGTAATACAAAAGACCAGACGAGCTCAGATACGTTTGTCAATTTTACCCGCAGTTTTTATCTAGCTCTACGACATTTTAATTATTATTTTTTTTTAATTAAAATTGTAATACAAAATTTAAAAAGTAATATCTATTAAGATTCAATTTTTAAACCAATATTTTAATTTAATATTAGAATTCGAAATTTTCAATATTTCACGTAAGATCGAACGTTATATTGTCCAACAAATTGAAAATTGCATTTTCTTTAAATATTTAAATATAATTTCATTGCTCTGAATTGTGAAAAATATAGCTATCGTAAAATAATCATAATAACGCAGATTATCGAGTGTATTTTTATAAACTTAGTAATTTATAAAGACTTTACAGACAATTTACTAAGTGCATTCTTTTAAATCGAAAATTTAACTGTACAAAATTATCTCCAACAAATCCAGTTTCAGTTTTATCCAACTACCGTCAGTTTAACATCCTATTATTTTATACATATAGTCAGTTTCAAAGTCTAAGTTACAAAATAATGAAATTTGGATAATAATTAGTATGATAAACTAATTAGTTTAATACAGAACACATTTGTAAATATCAGTCTTTATTTACACAACCATAATACGTACAAGTAAGTATAATTATTCAACAATACAATTGAATAAAACAATGATGTAATGAAATAGTCTACTTTTCCTACTTACAAGTGAAAAAAAAATACATATAATTAAATGCAAAGGTACTCTAACTTCTGTAATAAAAAAAATAAAATTAATAAATAATATTTTGTCATATAATTCCAGTGTAAGATAAAAATAAATTAAAATAGTCAAATTAATGAAATAATAAATTTCAAAAACAATAAAAAACAAAATAAATACATTGAGTAATGATCCTTTAGTTTCGTTTCGTATCAATCGTTGGAAGCTTATTTATGTAAAATAGATGTAAACACGTCGAAAACTTTACACAAAAAACATCGGTGTCTTTAGGATATCCTTTTGTAATTCTATTTTAATTTGTTCTTTGTCCAATTGATCCAAATTTATTTTAACACTGTTAAAAAGATAAATACAATTAAATAGTAGATTACACAACAAGGGCGGGAAAGAATTGGCTAGCTCGTATAAATTTATATCCGAGCCGAAGGCGATGGTAGAAAACATGTATGAGGTGGCCTTCTTTCCCTCCGTATTGCGTATACTATTTTTCGCTACAGCGAGGCCGAAATTCCCAACTTTCCGTTTGAACTTGTACTAGGGAAGTTTGCATTTTCAGCCCACTGTTGCGAAAAAATTGTTTAGCAAATCTAAGTGTGTATGAATAAAACCTTACCCTTCAGTCAAGTTTCTAGCACGAAAAGCTGCAAGATGTGCGTAGTAAGTAGGAGCTGGATAACTTACGGATCTTGTACAGCGTGAAAACATATGACAAAGATAATAAGTCAATTGTTCTATTTCATCCTCAGACATATCCGAATCGTCCCACAGACATCTGTACTTCGTAGGTCGTGCCGTGCCCTGTAATTACAAAAATCAAAGCTTGATAAGTAAAGATTACATATTTCCAAATTCTGAACATAATGTTTTAGAAAAATATTTTTAACACACTTAACAAAATTTAAAATTATTTGTTTTAATTGTTATTGTTTTAATATTTTTTCCTTTAAATAAAATAAACTATAAAAAGTATTATGAATTGCCTACCTGTATGCTAGCATGAGATACAAGATAAAAATCAATATGAGATGGATGTGTGATTACAGTATCAACAACAGTGCCAGCTTTGACATTGAAATTTCTATCATCGGAGTCTTTCTTATTAATAGGAAAAAGTCTAGTGTGATGGCGTTTCTGGACAACAAGGAACGTGATTGGTGGCTTATACTGTCCATTATCTATAGATAAGCAAGCTTTTCTAATAGCGGTTACTTCTTTTTGCATCACTTCCTTAAACTGCCCTTCACTAACTCCATCACTGATTCATATTTTTTATATTATTAGAATAAGATTATATAATTTTATTAATAACCACTAAAAATAAAACTTACCGATAAAAAATTATTTTTTCAGGTTTAAGTTGGTTATTTTTGCTCATAAAATAATGCAGTTGAATTTTCATAATGTTTTCAAGATCTTGGATTATCTCTACTTTCGGTGGCTGAAGTCTAATTTCGACGTTGTATTGGAACTGAGCATTAGGGTCATGACTGGCGACAACCTAAATCAAATAAATATTTAATAACTTAACAATTACAAATAAAAATTTTTTATTAAACATTTAGGAAGAGTTACTGACTCTCTACTTCAGAACTAGAATTAAATATTACAAAAAATATTGTTAATGTGTCAAAGTTTGCTATTTTTGTTATTTTTAATTCTAATCGGAAAGGAAAGCAAAATACCTCCTGAAAAGTCGATAATAAATAAGACATCTGTTTTATATTTATTTCATATTAACATGAATGTTTAATTATTAGCTTATTTGGTTTGTTAATCAATAAATCAACTACATTAAATCAATTTTATATAATTTATTATAAATACCGCTGCGATTGACGGGATTTCTGTCCTCATTTGTGGCGATGGATGAGTTACATCTGCACCTACAATCATGCATGGCCTCTCCAAACACTTTGGTCGACTGGAAAAAATTATCAAGCATCTTAAATTTTATCATCTTAAAGTATAAGTTTATATTTACAGAACAAGTGATCCACGTACTTTAGTGGTGTGTAAAACGAATGATTTATGCCATTTAATTTAGCATTAATTTTTTGTAATATGTTATTCATTGTTGCTGGATCGTACTTAAAAGATAATTTTTTTTCAAAAGTAAAGCTTTTTATGCACTGAGTCAGAATGCCTACTTTCAATTCTGCAACTTGCTTTATGGTTATTAATTAATTAATTAATTATTACGTATTAATTAATTTATTATTTACCGTAGGTACTCTTTATTCTATCAGGAAAGATAACGATTACAAATCGTACCCCACTGCTTTTTTGTCTATTTAAATAATTTTGAATATCTACTATTCTAGGTTTTACACCCTCTTCAAAAGGAGTTTTGGCTTCACCAAAATTCATTCCCAAATTAGCAGCTACAATAAAAATAATAATTTTTAAAACTATTTTTCTACTGTAGTACTAATACATGTTGATGATGAAAAAAAGAACATTATAAAACATACCTTCTTTTCTAAATGCCTTTACGAAATCATATACCATGGCCATTTTTGTTCTTTCATTCAAATTTAATATCGTCCAGGTACCGTTGTTTAATAAATAATTTTTTGTTTCTCTAAATTGAATAGTTCGCCAGGTTCCTTTTGTTACTCGGGCTTCTTTATCCCCTCGATAATATATCGACGGTGGCTCCAAGATGCGAGCAGGTACCTCTACAAAGTCGCCGCTGATTGACATATCGAATTCCTTTAAACTTGCATCTTCATTGTGTTTGACCGGTAGAAACTTTAAAAAAAATCTTATTAATTACTTTTTGTTACTATTTGTTATTATTAATACTACAAAGGATGAACATATATAGTAAGGAATAATTATGGTAAGCGGACTTAACAGGGTATACAAAACTATAGAAGTGAATAGAAATTGGAAAACTTACTGCATCAAAAATCTTCTTTTTTCGATCAGTGGTACTAGTAGCAGCTTCTTTAATCATACTTTGCGTTATTTTCTCTTTTATTTCTTTTTTATCGGTCGTTTGTCCAGGCTCAATCTTACATACCTTAAAATTTACAAAGGATGTTTTTATTTTTACATTTTTAGGAAACATGAAAATACAAATATTAATATCTTGGAACATTTTAAATTATGTCTTTAAACTTCATTAAAAAATGTAATAATTCTCCGAATAATTAAAAATATTTATTGCTAAGCGGTCCGAAAGTACCTCTTATCCTCACGGGGCGTGATCACAAAGGTTGTAATTTTGGTCTCACCAGACCAAAAAATAGTATACACGCATAACGGAAAAAAACAAAAAGACAAAAATAAAAAGAATGCCTCAAATCGTAGGTTTCTCGCCCTCGCCTTCGATTCGGGTGACTTCTATGCGATCTGGGACGTTCTTTACTTTTACTTTCTAGGTGCGTAATATTCTATTGAAAAGAGTTTAAAAGTAACACTTAAAATTGATGTAAATACCTCAATGGGTACGTGAGAATCGTTAGCTAGCATGACACACGGCAAATCAAGATACTTGATCCTGTAGCCTTTTTTTTGTGCATAGTAGTGTTGCACACTTATTTTGCGGTTCTCGCTATCCTCAAAGTAATCTTCAGCTGGTCGCTTGTTTACTAATGATTTCACGACTTGTCGCGAACGTTCTTTTTTTCCGTGCATGTACAGCGACACTCGTAATCCTGATATCGTCGTGTTGATACTGTCCCAGTTGTTTTGTATTGCCTGAAATGTAATAAGGCTATTGATTAGACCGAATAAACACTACTACAACATTCTAATAATACTTAGTTGCTATTGTTCATTTAACGTGCCATATTTTCTCATCTTAGAATACTACTAATAAACATTTATCTCAGTTACCTGCATGTTAAGTTGCTGATCTTGAAGTCGCGGAGGCGGTCCCTGATTACCATACTGTCTGCTACCTCCTCCTCCGCGTTGATTCTCAAAGCACACAACCTTAATCAAATCAATTAAGTCTTGCTCCTTAAAGAAGCCCTTATGGGAAACTGCAATAAGTTAAGAGCATTTTGTAAGATTTACAAGTTCATTATTTCAATAAAATAATTTTTTTTTACTAACAAACTTCTAAAATTTTAACTGCAACAAAATTATAAAATAAATATTTCACAAGAAAAAAAAAGGTTAATGATTCTCACAAATATTTTTTTTAATATGTATTTTTAATAAAATTATTGCTTAAAATTCATTAAATTTTATTGGGATTGATACATTATTATCATTCAATATTTGATATACTATTTTTATATTTCAAAAAAGATTTTCGTTATATATTTTATTATATCAATTTAAATTTATCAAATGAAACAACTTAATTTTAATGTTGTATAGCGTTGTAAAAACACGGGCTCTTCAGGACACCAATGTTTTATAAGGGTTAAAGTATTTTAAAAAAAATTCTCACCATCAACATTCAGAAAAGGTTTCCATCCTACAATAGCGGATTGAAAAAGTCCAAGCCAGAGATCCATTCCACCACCAAGATTTATCGCTTCATTCTTTGGCGGTACAAAATACGAACGACCAGACTGAACAAGGATAAATATCAATATTATATCAAAAGTACTTATGGATTATAAATATTACAAATAACAAATATTACAAAGTTATTTACCAGATATGAATTTACGTAGGGAGAATAATGAGCATTGCTTAAAATTATGTTTAATGCTTGAAGACATGTTGTGTTGTCATCAGTTAATTGAGTGCCAGGTGTAATATTTTTAAACCAACTGGTATCAAGTTTATTAGCTATTTGCAAAGTTACTTTGTATTCGTTTTCTTTGTTGTCATTATCTTGTACTACTACAGTTGTGCTCTAAAAAAAAAAATTAATATTTTTTACAATTTTTAAAAATATTTGAATTACATTTTATAAATACAAAATATTTAATATACCAGGTTGTTAATATCTAACATTTTTGAACTATAAGCACTCTTTCTCCCGTCGAAGGGCATGCAAGGTGTATTATTGGAAAACAACTTATTTAAAGCTGCCAAGAAAGCCTTTCTGTACAAATATTTCTTTTTCTCTGGATATATATCTACATCATAATGATAAATTACAGATGGAAACCTTTTGCCAAATTTAATTTCCAACATATTTGTCTGAACTTTGATTGGTTGTCCTCTTGTACCAGCTTTTTTTGGATTCTTTCTTATCGGTATCTTCAAACTTAATGGAGTTTCCTAAATAATAACAGATTTTTAATTTATATTAAAAATATTTAAAACTTTACTATTTAAAAATAAATTTGGCACTAACTGAAAGTTTTAATTTAGTTATTTCAGATACTGCTTGTTCAACAGCAGCAGCCTTAAAAAAATAAAACATAATTATTATCGATACTGTTATTTATAAAAATATTATATGTATAACAATTAGGTAATATAATATACCTTTTTAGGTTGAGACTCTTGTGTAGGCAATGATTGTGATTGAGAAGCAGCTTCTTGTCCTACTGTTCCAGAAGATTGCATAAATGTCTGAAAATATTACTTTTCTAATTAAAAATAAATTAAAAGTTTTTCTATTCAATAATAGAATTAACACTAAACAAAATTTTCAATTTAACACACCAAGATGTTGCTTGTTTAAAATTAGAGGCATTAAAAAAATAATATATAATTATCATTGATACTCTTATTTATAAATTAATAGCAATTATTCAGCAAAGTTATATACCTTTTTAGCTTGGATATTTTGTATAGGCATTGGTTGAGGTTTAGAAGCAGCTTCTTGTAAAATTACTGTAGGAGGCTGTATAGTTGTCTGAAAATATTATTATTTTAAGCAAGTAGTATAATAAATTCAATTCAATTTAAGTTTAAGTTAAATAAT
>JAPYZA010013399.1:0-12479 GCA_030522685.1 Eupelmus azureus | reverse complement strand
GAAAAATACCGCTTTTACGTAGGCGCGCGCGCCTGCGTTACGCTGAAAATTTCTCCCGATAGGAAAAGTCGCGTGTCGCATTGAATTAGAATGCACGAGGCCAGAAATTAGCTTTAAGTGGACGTCGCATTCACATGTCGAACGTCTAATTAATCGACTTTTCGACTCTGAATTATAAGGTATATGGCGGAGATAGAAGAGAGTTGGACGAACTTTTGTACGCGCGCTTACCCTCAAACAAGCTCGATAACTATTTATTATGCCAGATGAAACTATCGTGGAACCGCGGGAGATTTAGAGATATTAAGGCTGGCTTCTGTTCTTTGCTGTGGGATTCAGAACTTTCCAATGTTGTGTAGTCTTGCGGGTAGTGTTCGAATTAAAGAGACAAATTTATAGTGCGTTAAAAATAGTTAAAGTTAGGTAGAAGTTGAATTGATTTAAGTGTTTATTAACTTTTCTGTGTCATAACCGAAAATTGCAACCTTTCAGAATTATAATATATCGAGCAGAAATATCTACTCTACGATTAATAAATTGACAGCTTATCATGTAGAAGTAGAGATTATTTAGTAAAAACTGTAATAATATAGATTTTATATTATTAGAATTCACTAAATATAGTTATGATTAGAAAAAAAAGAAACATGTAATACACTTGACAAGCAAAAAGAAATGCCAAATTATGATTAGTTAATGATAAAACAGCGCAAATGAAGAATGTAAAGCAAGAATCAACAAACGCACTTTATTTTTTATGATTATGTCCATTATATTCGTGTGCAAGTAATACAAAAAGCAGTTAACATTCAAATAATAACCGTACGGTTTTACGCGAAAATTCTATGTACACTAAGTGCGGCATAAACCATTTTATTCTCTAAGCTGCGGAAACTTCATAGTTTTGATTGCGAAAGTAGTTATAAGGAGTAAGACGTTCTCTGTGATTATCATAGTTTTAAGACGGACGAGTATACCTCACAGAGGAGACTTGAAAGTAGTTGTAAGAATGTGATTGCTGGTTAATTACTATGTTGATGGTAAAAAAATCTTTGCAGGTCGTTTAGATGTCTAGGATTGTTTATGTGTAATATATCTGGGTGGGCTAATTATTATTTATAATAAAAAAATTCTTACGTAATCGATCAAGTATTTTCATTGGAATTCGTAGATATTTAATTTAAAATTAACTTATTTAAATTAACTTAATTTTAAATATAAGGAAGTAAATATAGTTCTGAACATACTAGGTTAGTTTTCACACTCTACAAAATTTACTAAGTAACTGTTTTGATCGTAGGATGCATGAAAACTAAGTAGTTAAAAAAGAGTCTAATCCGATCTCGCAAAATCAGAAAACATCTTATGGGATCCATACAAAGCAAAGGGTAAACGAGTTTCATAAAAAGACGATATTACGAAATATCGGTGAGGAAAAGGCGATAACACAGTCTTGAAACTATTAACCACACCTAAAACTAAGAGAGCGAGATTTTTTTTTTCATGGATAAGCAACAGAATAGAATATATTTTAAGATTAGCTAGAAATAAGGTTAAATTATTTTAAAAAAATTGTTCTCAACGAAAATACTTCAACCAAATCGTGAAGTATACAACCACAATCATCCCAATCAAACCACAACCACAACCACGCCAAATACAGCCATCGACAAAACAACCCATCGATAACCCCAGCACGCGAGCGAAAAGCACAAGTCGACCCAACGGTGCATCGACACTGGCCACGGGGCCAGCTCCGCGCTCACCTGGTGGCCTTGACAGTCGCGCAGGGCCGCAGCGCGCTCGTGAAGAAAGACAGTGAGAGTTGAAAAACACTGAAACGTATATGCCTGTGTGCATGCATGCGTAAATGAGAGAAGTTCTCGGGTTCGATGGCACTTTCACGATACGTATATATAAGCTCGCCCGTGGCGTCTTCGGACGAAAACCTGTTTTCTGGAGTTTTTTGCACTATCGAGGATATTCGGAGGTGGATTGGGTGAAAATGTGTGTTATATTGTGTTGAGTGGTGCGTAGGGTAGAGTTATTGGATGTTTGGATGAATTTCGTTCGAATACTTTGTATTAGAGTGAAAATATGGTTTTTTTCATTGTCATTGTGTGGGAATGGACAAATTAATGAGCTGATTAAGTGGTGTTTTTTAAATTTGAACTGTTTATGTAATAAGGAAAATAAATATTTACATTTTATCACGGATAGATATCTGATAATGTTATATTATGGGAAAACTGTAAATGAAACAATTTTACATTTCATTTGCTAAATGTTTACTATAAGTATTATAATTGATTTTTAAAGCTTGATGCAATCTTATAGACAGTTATTTAAATTTTTCAATATCTAATAAAATTAATAAATTATTAGGTTGTACGATGTTAGTTGTGTACCTAAATGAAGTCTTTAGTATGTAAACGAAGGAGAAAAATTACTAAATTACTTGTTTCTTTAGTTAATTAAGTTGAATGTTTATGTATGAATCGTTTAATATGTTTCAAACAAAGTGTTAATAGTAACAACTCTTTTTTAGAATATTATTTTATTGATCTTTCATTATACATTAATTTTATAACAATTTTAAATCATTTCAAAAAATAACAAAATAATATTTATAAAAGGGCTAAATATTTCAATAATCCTTAGTAGAATTATAAACTTCAATTTACTATCGCGTCAAGAAAAAACTAATAAACTCAAAGAAAATATAATTAATACCGCACAACCTTCCAACAAACCCTTGCGAAATGAAGTAACAGTGCCATAAACCACTTTAAAACTGAATTTGCCCAAGCGACTACTATAACCAAGCGATGAAAACATTACGGAAATACTCTTAAATACATCGACCGAAAAAAAAATCATTTTACGAACGCAGCTTGCAGTGCAAACACTAAAGCCAGCGCGAACGCGCGCACAAAAACACATTCGCACTGGCTCGTTCGCCAGTGATGAATGTAGAGCCGCGAGTTGAATTACGATTTTGTCAGCTGCGCGGTATTAACTCTCGCGCTAGATATAATTTCAAGCTGATTTACGAGGATCTAATTTGAAGAAAAAGCGGGATTCCAGATCAATGTCGAAATTTCGCAAGCCGGAGTATAACTCAACGATGCGTGCCTACTTAGCGGCGTATCGACGCGTTCGCTAATTAGCAAAGCCGCAAACATCCTCCGCAACGGAACGTTATACGCTCGTGCATGCATTTAATAAATCGGTATATAATACCGTTGATCGACCTTCGATGACGAATTGCGTTTTATAAACTCAGCTGCTCTAGATGTTTGCGCGAGCTTGATTATCGACATTTTCAAACTGATGGCAAATGAATTATCGAACTAATAAATATGAGAATTTCATTGCGCTTCTGGATGTAGTTCTACGCCCGGACTTAATTGACAGTTATGATGCTTATTAATTTCAACATCGACGCAGCCTTTTTCGTACGCCGGCGCAACACGCATCGAGCAAATTTTGCGCACTCTCTGCGTTAAACAGCATCTTAATATTCATTTTGTCATTTCGTAAGGGGAGTACAAATGCGCGTAATTACATCCATAATCGAGGCGATCGGTCATAGCGATCGAGGTATATTCCTAAGAAACAACCCGATTCCGAGGGGAGAATTTCAGCTGTTTTAGAAAGTATGTAGCTCAATCGCGCCGAGTGATAAGACGGTATAAAGTATATCTACCGCGCGGACATATATCAACGTAGCGCTGCGAGTTTTGCGCTCGCGTCTTACGTTCCTAGGGATCGTTTCATTTACGCTATCCTGGAATTACCGAGAGATATTGTAAAAATGTACACTGTATCGAGCATTAAGAGATATGACATAATGTTTCTCGCATTCGGCGTTAGCACTCGCACGCGGCGTTCTAATGTTAAAAGCGCAATAAAAGAAACTGTACCTAACCGGGTGATTAGAAATTGGGACATGCATCGGGCTCAATCGCTCGCTCGCGTAGTTATATAAATTTGTTATGATTCGTTAGGTATGACGAAACAATCAGAAAGATTTCAGCCCTAATTACCAGAATCTTTTTATCGCCCCACTAATTTTTCAGCAGCCGCAGTAACGAGCGCAGTTTTCAAGAAACCGGAAGTTATACCCGACGCCTTTAAAAGTTATCCAACGGATCAGCCGACTTTTCGCTATCCTGACTAACGACCGCATCTTCCATCTGGCTTTCCCAGCGATCTATCCCGATCCCCTGGTTTTGCAGTGGGAAAATCGCGCGCGGACACGTATAAATGGCGTGTTGCTAAGGCAGCTGGGCTCCTGGCGCGGAGTTTTATATCGGCGCGATTTCCGCGTTTCACCGCGCGAGATATCGATTATATTGTGCTCGGAGACGAGCCGCGGGATGCAGGCGAGCTTGTGTTTGTGCATGCGCCGCGGCTTTCTCCGCGAGGTGTCGTCGTCGCGTCTTTGTCGCTGCTGTGACGCGGACTAACGGCGGGACTGACTTCCGCGTGCTGGCTATATACAGGGTATTCGATGTTTGTGTAGGCTATTTTATAAAAGAAAGGGATATGTAAGCGCGGCTTTTCTAGAAGAAATGTTATCAAACATAAAAAAATAAATAAAACTTACAATGTAAATGGTTCCTCAAATGTTATGTATGATAATTTAAAAAAAAACTAGCACTCATTAACTAATTATATTTGACTGTATTTATGTATTATCACACTTCGATATTTTGAAAATTTTATTTATTTATTATACTGGTAAAATGCTGTTAAATAAAATAAGATTTTAATTAATTGTTCTTTTATTTCTACGAAATCTTAAAAGTAGTATGTTGGTGAAATTGTAAGAAATTTCTTTAAGTATTATTAAAACAGAAAAGTAACTGAAAAAATCAAGATAAATTTAAGTTTTAACATAAAATAAAACTGTTTCGCGTGGAATAAGCCATGTATCATTTATATACAAGTAAACCATGAATATAAGGTAATACTTTATGCTGCAGTTTGAACTTTGTTCGGGAGGATGTGAAAGTGGAATCAGTTTTTTTGTCAGCCAGTCGGAGTGCAACGATGTGGCAGGAAAAATTGATTTATGTTTCAGAGAATACTTGATCGGTTTATCTGATTTTATAAAATTCAGACTTACAACATTAAAGTGAAAATACGTATATATGCTAGAGTTTCTTTTTGTTCTGAATATTTTATTCACACGTCAAAAGATTAAGAATTTTAATGAGTTTTTGTTATAATGGATTTTTTTATGTTGAGTGTTGTATACGTCCTACATTTTTTTATTATTTAATATAAAAATCTCCAATAAAATAGTTTGTTAGTTGTTACATTTTTCTAACAATGAACTCACCAACTGTGTACAGTATCGAAGTAGATCATATAGATTTAGCTTACCTGAAACAAAAAAAAAAAGAACGATTAGAATTTAGCATATAAGATCTTAACAATACATAAGAGAAATACAATACATGAAAAATAAATAAATAAATAAACGCAGACCCTACTTTTTCTCTTTGATTATTGGATCGATCAGACGCCACTGTTAAAACAATCAACATCCAAGAAACTATTTTCTCCGTCAACTTAAAAAGAATCTACGAGCAAAGAAAGCAATAAACAACGTTTCTAAAACACCGAGCTCCCTACTTTATAAATTAACAGGGCGTCCAGAACAATTTCATTAATTCCACTGCGAAATTATACGGCTCCACGATCTTGATTGACCGATACAATCGACCGACAGACATAATTCTCCCGAACACACACACACACAAACCCTCAGGTGCAGCCTCCATTAGATACCTCAGTTTCGCGTGCGGTGGGCAGACGCCGCCTAATGGACCCCTCGCTCTTAAGAATAACAAAAATCAACGGTAACAGTTAAAAAAAGGCGCGGAGAGAAGGAATAAGGAAAGGAGGCTCGAAGCGCCAATTACCGTGAAACCGGAAGCCAGCAGCGTCGCCGCGTGTATTAACTTTTCCATGTACGGCTCGCGCGCGCGCGCATTTGAATTTGACTGTTTGTTTGCGAGCCTGAAGAAAACGGAGCGTAATTGCCTGGGCAATTTCGCGGTTTTCGTTATGGAGCCGTAGTGATGGAGGAAAGCGGCTGATGGCTTGGTCCGTTGCGCGCGGATGATGTGTGCTGCCTGAGTAGTGGTTTTCATCGCTTTATTGAGGTTTGGGTTGGGTTGAGGTTTGGACTGAGAAAGTGATTGATATGTTAGGGGAATGGGAAGGATTCGGACCTTGTTCGTCTTTGGAAGGTTAGAAAATAAGTTTATTCATTACAATATGTTTGATGTACGAAGAAATTTTAAATTTTACTTTTCATTTTAGACTAATCTAGTTTTATTATAGATACACAATTTAGAAAGTTTATATGTACGCTTTAAAAACAATTTTATGGACAAATCCTCAAACATTTATTAGAGCTATATTGAGTGAATGGGTAATTGAAAGAAAATTTTTTACAAATATCCACAAGAAATACTTTATTTTGAAATTCAACGTATAATAAATTTAACTCACGTTTTTATAACGGAAACTACGTAAACATCTTCAAGCACATTGCATGTTTCTGTTCATTCTGGTAATCATTCCTTTAAACATAAGGCTATCGTAAAATAAAAGTCACATGTTATTCAGAAAAAGTTCTTAAACCTAGGTCAAGGCCTTCACTTTATTTCTCGTTTCCTTTTTTCGATAGAAGTAATTTTAATTATAGGTTTGCTGTTGTTGTAGTTTTTTTCTTTTTGTTATAATTGCAGATTCAATCAGCAGCAACAAAAAATCATAAATTAAACGTCAATTTTATATATAATTTTATTATCCGCATAATCATATTTTCAATATATTTTATGAAATATAATTTATGTATTAGATAATTCACACTTGAAATATTTACGACTGCTGTGCAAAAGTCCACTCTGAACTCTAGGCGGTAGTTTTTTGCTTGAGTAAAAATATCGAGTCTTGCAGAACGCAACATTTATCACCCTAGAAGTTAGTATCTGAAAAAGCGTTAAACCAAAGTTTCGCAAAATACCAGGCTGAGTTTTCATAAAAACAAAACCACACGTACTAATTAAAATAACTTCACCTTTGTTCCTCAAACTCCATTTTCCAATGACCAGGTCAGCATCCCCATTAACCACGAATAAAAACCACTAATTCCACGCATCCAACGGTACCATCCTCATAAACTCTCCTTCTCCTAACCATAAAAAAGCCACCTAAGAACGTGTAAAAGTTGCCGTTCGCAAAACCTAGGTCGAGGTTCCCTGCGTTGCCGATCTAGACCGGATGCAGCGCGCAGCGCGCGCGCGGGAAATGAAAAGGCCGATTTGAACGGGCTGCACGCGGCAAAAAAGCGTCGGCGTCTTGGGAAAGAAAAGCGCGCGCGGCGAGAGAAAGAATGCGTGGGACAAGGACGTGGCATCCTTGTTACCGTTTTCTTCCGTCGCGCGCCCGAGAAGAGAGAGAGAAAGAAGGCGCGGATGCAAGGACGCGCCGCGCTGTGGTTGCTAAGGCGGCTAGGCAATTACAAGCGCTAAGTTGGAGGTGAGGTTTTTGTGGCGGTGCTGTCGCTGTGAAAGGTTCGGCTTTTGTGGGAGTTGATGCGTGTTTGAATGCGGTTTATTGTTGGACGAATGGATACGCTGAGTTTTTGATCTATTTTTAGAGGATGCCGTTTGATGGGATCTCGCGGTGTGGAAGTTTCGTTTTGTGTTGTGGAAGATTTGACTTTAGAGCACTTTTTTATGTAAATTTGTTTTCTTTTGTGGGTAAAGAAAGATTACTTAATGTGTTTTTTTAAGTTGAAATTTGATTTGATGGGATGATAGTGGTATAAGATACTATATAGATTACATCAATGTAAATTTAATTCTTTTGCTGCTGCAGTAAAAAAGTTTCAATCTTATCTCAGATTTCAAGTTCACTTCGCTATGATCAAAATACAAGTTTAGCTCTAAAGAAAGAACAAAAAGCAGTTTGTTTTTGTAACAATTATTTAAACGAGCCAAAGCCTGCTCCCCTTAGTACAAAAAAAGTACTACTGCCCGAAGGAGCAAGTACCCGTAATCTAACGATCTAAATGCAAAATAATTAACGCAATTATCGCAATTATCGCGTAAAAGATACAAACAAACCATTCCGATACACCACAAACAGAAATACAAATCCCAGCGATGAAGCGAAATCGGTCGTTAAAATTAATTCATTAGACGAAGCCAGAAAGCCACCCCAACTCCTCCAACCGATAAAAAATCCTGCATATTAATAACCGATAAATTAGCAACAATCATAACGGCGCTCGAGCGTGTCGCCTTAACTCGCGCAATATAATCCCCGCGATAAATGGAAAACGATGTACAAAAAGATAAGCGCTCCCCCGCATATGCGCTTTCGTTAATTAACCGACAACGCCTAGCCCCGATACAAATCGGTTCGATTACATCGACACTGCAGCGAGAGTCCCGCGCTCATAACGAGCCGCAGATAATCGAATATTCGTTAATATACATGAGTCTACAGGTGAGAAGTTCTCTGGACTCGAAGTCGCAAGAAATCGAGTTACCGTTATGTGCGTTTGGAGAAACGGTGATGCTGAATTACTAATGTTTAGACGCTTGAGTTGGATACGGATTGTCGGTGGCTTTTTGCAGGGGGGGTTGTGCGTCTTTAATATATATTTCTTTGCAGGTTTGTTGAGAGGTTTACATATTTAAGATACTGCGTGGGATGCTATTGTTTAAGAAGCTGATTATCTAGTAAGAACTGTCGATGTAGCAAGTGTGAGAAATATCAGTTATATTTTCCATTTATAGTATGGCTCATAATATTTTCCTTAAACTAAGTCTTTTGTTCATTTACTTAACTCCCAAGGTTAAATATAAACGAAACAAATCAGTTACATAAGAAACATTGCAAATCACGAATCTAGTCTATCTTCTAGCACACATCCCAGTGTTTGCTGACAGGCAAATGCTCCTGAACCATTGAACAAAGGAAATACCGCATCGCGTTCGCGCGTGCCGATCTCGCAAGATCACAATCTACTCTCGGCGCGCGCATGCAGGACATAATCCTTTCAACTGAGCCGACGTCAGATTCAGCTGGGAACTTAGAGGATGACGTGGGCCGAAGTGACACCGAACGATTATCGGTTATGTTAGCGCACTCAGCGACGTTTAGAATTAGCCGCATCGCATTGAGTAAGTGGGGCGTGAATTGGTGCCTTCGCAGGGTTATTGAGCGTTTAACGAATCGTCTGTAATCGTCAAATTAAATGTAATGCATTGTTTGGTTTGGTGAAATACTTCAAAATTTCTTATTTGTTGAAAATGATTTTATGAATACAATTTAAATTTGTTGCGTAAAATTGTTTCAGAATTTGGGATCAAAGAACTCTGCATATCTATGCATACAAGTGTACTCTACAGTTACTAATATTATATTTTAGATGTTAAACAAATGTTATAAGAAATATATTTTACCCAGCGTAGAGAGCAGTTTGCGTAAGGTCATAATTTTGATACTAAAACTTTCGCTTCCTCTGAGTCCGCTTTTTCAGTAGAAAGGGTAGTTACTATCCAGACAGTGTGGAGAAAAACTGTATGCATAGGCGCTGAGAAATTATATCCAAGCTTTTTCTACTGACCGATTATACTCTGCATTCTCTACTTATGCAGAGTGAACTTTCATGGTAAAATGCTTTATTACCATTGACAAACCGGAAATTCCTCATTCTTTTAAACAAAAGTTCAATACGAAAAAGTGTTTCCGTGTTTTCTAATCATTAATAGAAAGTAATAAACTATTATGATGAGTATTAGACATGAATTATGAATTACTTTTGATGATTCACAATTAAAATCGACTGCCAGCAAGTTGACCTTTAGCTTTCTATAAAGACTAAAAATGTAATCAATTAAATTACCTTGATATTTATTGGATTAGAAATATATTCAAAATAATCACATGTTTCTCCAAAATACTGTATTTATTAAATATCAAATTTAATACTTAGAAAATGAATTTAGCACTCGCAGTTGATTTTATATGAAAGTGGACATTGACTATTATTTCTGCAAGTAAAACAATAGCAGAAACAACATAACCAGATATTAAATAAAGCATAATTTTTAATGTTATCGTTTGCTTAAAATTCCATTCTTTAAAACGTTTCGATAATTTATCTGAAGATGCTTTTCTTGGCTTTAAAACTTGATTTATTCCTGACTGATAATAGTAACGAAGAAGTTTATGAAATTTTTCGATATAAGGTGATGCCTTTTCAAATACAAATTTCCATCTTTTACATCCAAAGTTGACTTTAGAAATTTTTAATTTGTTTAAATTTTTTTGAGACAAACGTTCCATATAGATTTGTGCAATTGAATTTATCATAATGCAAATGGAGTCTTGATTTTTAATTAACGACAGTACGCAACTAAGTTGATCAGCTTCAGCAATCTTTATGGCTTTCTGTTTTATATTTTGGATCCGATAATTACTTTGATCAAATACAATATTTGATGCAGCATTAGTGACAGAAACTTTTAACCCTGATTTATCTATGTTTTCTAAAGTATCAAAATTCGTTTTCTTATTGGTTAATGAAACATCCAGCATTATGAAATATAAATTATTTACATATATTATTGAAATAATGTAAATGCTAATAAAGATGATTTTATCAGTTAAATATTTAGGCGTTACAATCATTGGCAACCCGAGAAGACCTTGAATAATATTAAACATTGTCCAATTTTGTACTTTAATCTGCAAGACTTGTATTAGGAAAATAATAATTTTATAAAGAAATGGAATAGTCCACATTAGTACGAGAATTGGTCCTGAAATATTAATTTTTATTTCTGATATGACAGGTACCAGTGCTATAATTTTTTCACAAGGTAACTCTCCATCTTTTTCTATAACTTGATACTCAGGAGGTGAAAATTGAACAGACGTAATCGATAACATATTTACTTCGTTGTTGTGCAGCTTTTTATATCTAAGTCTTGTCTCTTGTTCAAACGTAACGTTTATTCCCATGTCTTCTTGGATTACAGTAAAATTCATATGTCTTAGAATGAAATTAGTTACATGACTATGCGGACCTTTTATTTCAATGACATTTCCTTTATCATCTTTTATTATTTTGGATAATGTACTTACTCGTGATCTTATAAGTTTAAAATAATATTTGTTTACTTCTCGTAATTTATCTGTAAACAATTCAATATCTGAGCTGATATTTTTATTGAATATAATATTATAAAATGGATTATAATAACTGATAATACAATTATCTCGACCTAATGAATAATCAATACGAATTTTTATTATAGAAAAATCCAAAAAATTTTTATCCCAAGAATATTTAAATAATGAATTTAAGTTGTAATGACTTTCAATATTATTATGAATAAACACCAATAAACACTGAGATCTTATTGGCTTTGGAGCTAAAAATACAAAGAAATCAATAAAATATTTGAAAAAATTAACTTCGTCTTGTACTAAATGATGATCCATCTTAAAATATATTATTATGTTCAAAGATACGTGTCTAGAGTTGTTAAATATCAACAACTTTTCATACAATTTCGCACTAGAAATATTAAATTTTTGTAAATCAATAAAAATAAATGGAATTTTAGATCCTATTTTTTTAAAAACAATATCTTGATTGAACGTTTTGGTTCGTTCGGAATTGTTTGTGTAAATTACAACATGATGTGGCTCTATATTTTTTAAAATATTTTGTGTTATAGAGTTCAGGCAATTGTTTAATACAGAGTTCGTTAAATCTGCTTCACAAATATGCAATAATGCTATAAAATATAGAATCAACATATTTTAATTTGTAAAAAAGTTAATAATCCTTAAAAATTGATATTAGTTTTATTATTGTTAAAATAAATTTACAAAACTTAATGCTTATCTTCTTGACACCGTATAACATTACAAATTATTTTACTCTGAAACGTAATAACTGCAATAGACATAAACAATTACTGATATTTTTTATTATACTATGATTATTATTTTTAGGTCAAACTAGCTCTAGCTTTAGCAGTAAAATATTTAAACCTAATATCTACGAATCTGGATAACTTTTGAAATTCCTAAACGACTTCTTTGCCTAGATATAGATTAAAAATTTCTGTAAAATTAAAATTAAATGGTCCCTATAAGAGTTTAAGTAAATTACATGTTACCATAACATTATTTTAGTTTAAAATTTTACCGTGGTAATTATTATAAACACAAAAGCATTGCCAATATAATAGCTGCCGCCGTTGTCATTTTTGCAATCTAATTATTCATCTTTTACACACTAAATAAAAATTTAGTGTAAAAAATAAAATTTTGCATACATAGTTATAATAGCCATGAAACTTTTATAAATAGTCGAAAACCAATTAATGGATCGATTTTACCGCAAGAACTAGATAAAGTTTACG
>JAPYZA010013395.1:0-13041 GCA_030522685.1 Eupelmus azureus | reverse complement strand
TGTGTGTACGTGTAGGTGTATGTGGATGTGTGTGTGTGTGTCTGCGCGCGTGTGGTTGTGATATTTTCATTCATAAAAGAAATTGTTCTTAAAGAATACACGTAATAATATAGGGTTTTAAGTACTGTCACTTTGACCTTCGATATCTGTATTATATACTTATTTTGACATGGGGAGGGAAACGGTTTATTGAAGTACATATCAAAATGAACAGAAAACCGTTTCCCAAATTTGTTTTGGACATAAAACCGCTTTGAACAAGCTCGTGAAATTTTTTTTTGGAATTTCGGACCACTCTGCGCTGTGTACTGGCTATTGCATTTTGATAAAGGCGATCCTAGTGTTTTTGGTTCGCTCCGTACCAATCGCGAATTGTGTCACAAAACTCCGGCCGAGTTGACCATTTTCACTTATTATTTTGGTACCATATAGCTGCCACTGCAGTAAACAGCTCTGCGAGAGGTCCGATTACTTCGGCCTCTGACAATTTTGTCAGAGCCCTGCGCTCTGCTATTTTTTGCAGAAATTAGTTGACGCTTTGTCCTTTGGCGCCAGAAAATCTCACTCTATACTTGCGCACTATTTGACTCACGCCCTTTGTAGAGTTTACGTCTTTTCCTAGTGACAAGTGTGACAATTGGGGTGGAGGCAATGAATTTTTACTGATCTGCTCTCTTTAGAAATCTTTAACCTCTTGCGTTAGATGAGCAAGAGATTGTCCCATCTCTCGCATTATTACAGCGAGTTTTCTAGAGAGACAATTACCTACAGTCGACTCTCGAGCTCCGTCTGCTCTCCTTCTGCGATTTGAATGCTACATCTTCATTTTTGTCGACTGTGTATCCTGTTGTGTGCGTGTACTTTCGCCATTTTGCTAGCCAGAGCAAATTTTTGTACAATTATTTGGCGACTGTTGTCCTCGGTGTTCTAAGGTTAATAGAACCTCTAAGCTAAATTTTGGCGCGCGATTACAATTTATTTGTGCCCAAAGCTATTACTTAGAACACCGAAGTTTTCTACTTACGAGCGCAGAAGCTATTGCTTATATCCAATGTGATACAAGCAACTTTTTTTATTGAAAAATTATTTATTTTATTAATAATGTTAATGTTTTTAATAATTACAGGAAATTAAAATTAAAAGTATTTACTACCTGCTTCCGTGCTAGCATACACGAGAGTAAAATTAAATTTTCCGCGTTTCGCGCGAATACTCCTCCTGGAGTTACGATCTTTTACAGTTTACGAGGCACTCTAGTGACTGTGTACAACCTTGCCGAACTCCTCTATGGTCACCCTGCACGCTTGCAGGCTGGCTAGTGATCGTAGAGGTTGCTTTTTGGACTTTTGGATTATTTTTGTACAAAAGTACTCGGCTACACGAGATCACTCACGCACATAAATGCACGCTGGGCGGCTGCTTGTGTTTTTAAAAATCTAATCTCAAGCGTTTTGGAGATAGAGACTACCTAGCTTCCTAATCGCGTTTTCACTTCTGTTAAAATCACCTTCTTTGTAGGTTAAATTATGTGATTTCCACAATTTTTTATTTATATGCTAAAATTTCGAGATTGTACATTAGAATCTCAAGATTTCGGGTCAATCACTATTTGTGAGGGCTCTTAGCTTTGAAAAATCTAATAAAAAATTGTTCGATCGCGTTCGATTCCGAAATCAAAATTTAGCAGATTTTTAAAATCTGCGTCCGATTTCCAGTTTGTGTCCTCCGGGACATCACGAATCGAAAATAAAAAAAATGTCCGCATTCGATACCGTAAATTTTTCTCGGCCCTCAGACACTTCGTTCGATTCTCACGAATTTTTTCTTAATTCGCGAGATAATATTACGAAAAAACTTATCACTTATTGAAATTAATTTTTCTTCGTTCAAAAATTCCGGTCACGGTTATTGTATTATTTCTAGTCCTGCGCAGGACCACCCCATTTATTGGGGCCAGTTAGTTAATTCCTTGGCACGTGCGAGCTTGTGCTCTCTCTCTCTCTCCCTCCCTCCCTCCCTCCCTCCCTCCCTCTCTCTCTCTCTCTCTCTCTCTCTCTCTCTGTCTGTCTGTCTGTCTCTCTCTCTCTCTCTCTCTCTCTCCCTCCCTCTCTCTCTCTCTCTCTCTCGCTCTCTCTCTCTCTCTCTCTCTCTCTCTCTTGTATAGCTGTAAAATGGCGTCGCGCGCGCGTGCCTCTGTCGCCGTCGACCGTTGCCGCTAGCCACTGCTCCGAAGAGGACGGGTGGTCGCTTTGAAGTCCGGCTTGATCCTCGCACGCAGTGGTAGTCGTCGGCGGCGGGATGCACTCGCGAGCACAATGTGCTTAAGTGCCAAATTCGCTTGGGAATTGCCGAAAAGCGGAATCGGGAGTCGCGTAGCACGTGTTGTACTCAGTAGGCAGATCGACACAGCTTTCTTCAGCTCTCAGATCTCTTCAGCTGACCCGAAAGGATCCGAGATCGTGCGGAGCCGCGCGAACTATCGCGTTCTCTCTCTCTCACACCTTTGGCACGTCGACCCGTGCTTGCTTTCTCTCTCTCCTCGCGCGCTTATAGCGTGCGCGCGAAGATTTTCAGGCTGGTGCTCTCTTTCTTTTGCACACGGCCCGAAAGAAGCGTTCTCTCGTTATAGTGAATTCTTTATTATTTTTCCGCGTGCTGTCTAATTTTTAAAAACAAGCTAATAGCTAGTTATTTCAATCAGTTATTCAATTTTACCTTCATTGATTGCTATTACACGTTATTCTATTGAATATTTATATAATGAATTTACTTATTGATTTGCCATGTATTTATTCATTGTTAAATATTATTGAATCTCTTTTTTTAAATCTGTAATCATTTTTTTGTCTAATATAATGAATACGTCTAATGATTATTTAGTACTCAATTTAGAATTTTTTAAAAATTGTTTCTATTTTATTAATGAACATGCAAATAAAACAAGCATTTTAAGGACAATATAAATATTAATTTTATGATGATTAAATTTATTATTTATTGATTTATTTAACCCAGAGTAAGTATAAACATTACAAAGTAACAGTTACACAAAAACACATTACAAAAGTAATCCAGCAGAGGAAAGTTTTCCTGTTCGCTGGTCTGCTTCATTAAAACTAAAGATCTTTTGTATTATTTTTATTGTCCCCTTGAGTTCTGGACTCCTAATAGTAGGTAGACTATAAGATCCAGCCCTCTGGGCCAAAATTGCACTTTTTTATTTCATCACCACCGATAACTAACATTAATCGGTTATCCAGCAATGAGAAAGTTGTAGTTTCCATGAGCATTTGTTGAGTGTGTGTGTGGTTTCCATGATCTTTTGTTGAACGTTTTGAGATCCCCATGGACTTCCAATGTAGGATGCCCAACGTCCTAATTTGTGCTGATTTGATAAATATCACCAGTGTCTAATCAACATTTGTCTTGCTGTTGTAATAGACACAGTAGATGCGTTTCTATCCCTTGCCAAAATGGTTCTTTCCGTGTTGTTCAGTCTTGCTGGGCAAGTGAGTCCCACTGCACACGTAATCCTACAGTGGAACATGCGACTATGTTGATTGGCAGAGTTACGTTTACATGTTGATGTGCAAATTATGTCATCTAACACTATCAGGTCTTTGTGTTTTGGTTGCCTGTCTAAAGGATATACTGAATTAGTAAAAATTTGCTTGCCTCTTATTCCTCTGTCAAAATATAATATAGCTTTGATAGTATCGAGCTAGTTGATATCACCATAGGACATCCGATAACTGTTTTCTTGCAGTATCGGTTTTCCCGGTGCATTTCATGCTTTTTTCGAAATACTTTTTATATGGTTGACCTCGGCTATTTTGTCTATAACTTCAATAACAGTTTCGATAAGTTTATATTTCTCTTTGTTGTATTTTCTTGATTCCTCTTTTAGGTTGTTTGTTCCTTTTGTAAAATGTATATGTTTGATGATATTTCATCTAGGAACCTGATAGTCACAACAATTATTTATTTCTGTGGTTTTTGTTATTAGTTTAGATTCCTCACTTGCGGTGTTTGATAGCTGAGAAGGCTTGTTTGTGCTTCGTGTAGATCTAAGTGTTTTGATAGTAGCATCTGCTGTTTTACTGATCATAAGTAGATGGTCATTTGCAGTGTTCAGTGTTCAAATTTTGTTCCAGTTGTAATCAGAAATCCGGCGATGGGAACGTTTGTAGTGAAATGTGCAGTGTCCGTGGGCACATATGTAAGTTCTTATGTCTAATAGTGCTTTGGAGGACGCTACGTCATCCCCATGGATTTCCAATGCGGGATGTTTATGTCCTAGTGTTTCTTCGTGCTTTGCTAATAATTGACAATCTATCTTATGATTCATTGTTTAATAATTTCTTTCCTATTATTTTTGTTTGTTAAAATTTTGAGTTCATTAGGTAATTTGTTAAAGTACATTATGGCTCTAATGTAGATGTTTTTATTGCTTATATTTCTGAATCTTCTAGGGATTTATATATTATTGTTCCTTGTTATTTTATGCTTTTCAAGGTATATACGTTCTAGATCGTTGTAGTGATGAAGCAATGCTTCGTAGGTGAAAGTTTGTTCAATATTAAAGGGTTTTTGTCTATTGGGAAGGTGTTCTTGTTTATTATTTTCAGTAGTCTATTCTGTAGTCTTTGTATTCCTTTGGTTCTTCCTGCATATGCCCCCCCCCCCCCCAAGCTATGATGCCGTAGGAGACTATGCTGTGGAATAGAGCATGGTAAAGCATTCTGAGGCTCTCAATAGACATGATTTTAGATAATTTGTAAAAAATAAAAGTTGGATATTTCGTGTTATTATATACATTTATGATGTGATTATCCCACCTCATATGAGTGTCGAATACCACTGCAAGGTATTTTGTATTGTCTACTCTATTTATCATTTTACCTTGTATATGTATATTGATGTTTTTAGGTGTACTATTGCAATTATTGTCAAATTATAAGTATACTGTTTTGCTTACATTGAGAGATAATTTGTTAAGTGCTAGCCATTTGTTTATCACTTCGAGAAAGTTGTTCCTTTTAGTTTCGACCTCTTGCCAGTTTTTACCCGTAGCTATGATAGCAGTGTCATCTGCATATGATATGATTGTATTCTCTGACATTGATTGTAGTATATCATTTGACGCAAAGCGAGGAGGAGCGCTCAGGGTTTCGCCACGAGGCGATCGAAGAGCGGCTGCGTCAAAACACTGTGTGCCTGGTGTCCTTGCTGCTGAAGGTCGGGCGAGAGCGGAGATGGAGCGCTGGGGTGCTCTCGGATGACGGCGACTTATAGGTGGAGCTGCTGCCTCGGTGCGGTGTCGTCGGCTTGCAGTCGATGTTCGATGATGCGAAGAGGGCTCCTCGTTGACTAGCTGCGGCTTCACCGCCCAGAGGATAGGATAGGAAAAGGAAGAGGATGGATCCGGAGTGATCCACAAAAACGAGGGCACGCCTCGTGGGTGGTTTATAAAATAAACACGTTTATTTATAAACTCAGACACCTTGATTCCTTAGACTTGGGGTACAAGTCACGGGGAAAACGGCGGTGCTCGCGTGCACTGGACCCCGGTCCTATATGGACAGGATGTACATGATGAAGAGCAGTGGGCCTAGGATGGTACCTTGTGGTACACCCATGTTTACCGTTTCCAGCTTACTATATACATCGTTTACTTTGACTCTTTGTTTTCAATTACTTAGGTAACTTCTTATAAGTATATAAGCACTGCCTCTTATTCCATAATTGTAAAGTTTGTCTAGGAGGATTTGATGGTCTACTGTATCAAAAGCCTTAGCTAGGTCTAGTTGCTTAAGTCTAGTTGTTTGTAGATTATGTCTGTTATATTGTTCAGTACGTCTTTGGTACTTTTATTTTTTCTAAAGCCATATTGTTTATTAGAGATCAGATTACAGTCATTGATAAAGTTTTACAACCTTTTGTGAATTAATTTTTCAAAAATTTTATCTATATTAGAAATCGAGGAGATAGGCCTATAATTTGTTGGTAAACATTTTTCTTTCTCTTTGTAAATCGGTATAACTTCAGCCGTTTTTAATGCCTCTGGCCATATTCCTGTATGAATACATGTATTAATTATGTATACGAGAGGGATACTAATACGATTTCTCAAGGTCTTTAGAATTTTCGCACTAATACCGTCATTACCCCCATTTTTATTCTTTAATCTGTAGATTATTTCTTTTATCTCTTGGTTGTTTGTTGGAAATAAGATAATACTTTTGTTGTTCATAGGAGGGAATTTAATATTTTCATTCTGAGGAGCAATAATTTTGCACTTAGTTCTCTTCCTACATTGTGTGTTCAGCAATTCCTGTTGAGTCTGTGATTTTATTGTTATTATTAAGTATGTAATTAATATTGTTTCTGTTTTTGGAGTTTTTACCCATTTTACTATCTATTATGTTCCATACGTTCTTTGGATTGTGTGTATTACTTTGAAGGCTATTTTTATCAAAGTTTTCCTTTGCTTGTTTTATAATGCTATTTAATGTTTTCTCATAATCTTTGTAATTATCTCTTTTTATTTTATTATCAGGATCTTTTTTCAGATAATGTATAATTTTTCTTTATTTATGCACGAGACTAGGATTGCTTTAGTTATCCAATTTTTCCTTGGTTGCATCTTGTTATGTTTATTTTTGTTGTTATAACTTTGTGCAATGTTGATGCATTTTTTAATTTCATCAATTAGATTGTTTACTGCATGATTGGGATCAGTTATATGTGCTATGTCTATCAAATTAACTGCATTAGCTGTACTTTTAAGTTTTTTAAAGTCTATTTTTTGTCTGGATGAGGATTAATATTTTTCTTGATGTTCTTCAAGGATATCATTATTGGATAATGATCATTGAAAGGTGTTTTTAGTAAATATGTTTTATATTTGATTTTATTTAATTTTATGAAGAAATTGTCAATGCAAGAACCTTTACTGCTGTTATCATTCGACGATCTAGTTATATTGTTAAAACCAGGACAGTATCCGTTTTCTAACAAATCTTGTAAGAAATCTTGATCTAGAATATCTTGACTCAATATATCACGGTTTAAATCACCTACTATTATGTTATTTTTATATTTCTTATTTAATTTAACTAATTGGATCAATATATTGCTGACAGTACTATTTCTTTTTTATTTTCAAGTGTAATAGTAGAGTTTATTTAATAATTTTATTACTTGTATATACTACTGCTCCATCTGATCTATTTATTCTACTATTATTATAGTAAATTTTATATCCTAGAATGTTTAAAAATTCTTAGTGATCGAGATTCCAAAACTCTGTACAGACAATAATATAAGGTTTTACTTGCATACTTTTTAAAAATACCAGTAATTTATTATTATTGGCACTCAAACTTCTTATATTAATACTGCGACGGGTAGCGCTGAATAATATCGCAAGATAATATTGCGCGGCGCGAACATTGTTTGCAGCTAAAAGACGCAGGGTAGGCAGGCGAGCGGAGCTGAGAATCACCAGCGGAAAAAGAGAGAGACAGCAAGACAACACAGGGCCGCGGCAGCCAGCGAGGAGAGAGCCACGCGCTCAGCCGACGACGCGCGAGAGCCGATCGCGGCAAGGCCCGCGGTAGCGAGAGAGAGACAGCGCGCGCGAGGCGGCGGAGCGAGAGAGACCACAAGGCGCGCGCTTAGCCGGGAAGGGAAGAGAGCGCGCGCAGGGGAGAGTTTTTCGTCGGCTTTCGTGCAAGCTAGACGCGGGCCCACGTCTTTCACCGCTTTCCTTTGGAACCTTTTGTTTTCTCGTTTGGAGTTTTCGCGAGCCGTGTGAGGGCAGTTTCTTGTGGTAGTGCTGGTGCCGTGTCCCTGCAAAACGCTCGGTGTGCCGATAAGAGCCGAGAGGTGAGCCGCGCGAACCCAGGAATCAGCCACCAACGCCGCCGCTGGCTCCGTGTTTTCCCGGAAGCGAGGACATCGAGGAATTTTCGTCCCTGCCAGCAATGGCTACCTTCGCCGTAGGCGCAGCGTGCTGTGACGGCGCTCGAGCATCCTCGAGAATTCGCTGCGAGGCTGGCCAGCCATAACGTAAGTCGCTTTGATACACGCGGCGTATCTCGACTCAAGCTGGACTGCACGCGTCGCGTTCTACTTTGTGCCGCGGTGTTCTTGTAGCTGATCGGCGCATGGCGCGCGGCGCCGACGGCACCGCGCGTACTATGTTCTGCCTCTACCTGCACGTTATCCGTTTGTACCTTGAATTTAACTTCTTTTGAATAAACTGTGAATATTTTCATCTTAACCCGCGTCTAATCATTTCCGCGTGCATCCAACGAATTCCCCTTTCTTCGACTTTCACCTAGCCGAAGGCGAGACCAGGAAGCTGGGAAAAGCCACGCTGGCATCCGGCGCAGCTTTGTTAAAGAAAGATATGCTGCGTGGCTATTCTAAGCCGATAAAGAGCCGTGGCCTGAGGAAGTAGCCGCGGCGACAGAAAGTAAATTCATCTTAATTAATAGAGCCGTGCAATAAATACCCCGTTACAACTGGCGCCCAGGACGTGTGGAAACACACACGCATGCACTTGCGCGGTTAGGCAAAGATCGAGGCTCGCGCGCGCAGAAAGTAAACAAACGGTCGCGAACTTGCATAGTGTGCGCAAGGAGCTCGAGGATTTTCGAAGCACAGTACTCAAAAGAATATTAAAGCCTGGCTTACGCGAATATTCTTATTGTATTCGCTTATATGGTGTTACAGGTCGAGCTCGGGTTATCATTCTATTTATGGATTGATCTATTTGTTGAAAATTTTATTATAATTTAACAAATTAAATTTTTTTGTTTGTTTGGTTTGTTGTGTATTTTGTTTGATAACGCGAAAGCCAGGCTCGTGCATCCAAAATACCGTTTTTTTCTAATGGAATAAAATCTTTTTTTTAACAAGTAATATATACCCGAAATTATTTTTCTTTTCTTTTTCATCTCTTTCTCTTTTTTTCATTTTTCGGATTTTTTTTTACTTTTCCAAGGAAAAGGGCTATTTCTCCCCAAAATATTCTTTTAGTACAAAATTTGTGTTTTTTTTTTAATTTATTTATTTATTTTTTTTGAGAACAGTAGTGGACACAGAGTTTTTTTCACGCGCTTATAGAAATTCTACTTGAGTGCCGCGGTGCAATTTCGCGCGGTTTTGAGCGAGATAAAACGCGCAAACGAGAATCCCCGTGAAGTCTAAACTATTTTAGCCGACTTGTGCCTATATAAGGTACGCAGAAAGGCATAAGCGGCAGTGCTAAGCACCTTAAATCTTTTTTTAAATAAGTGCAAGTTTCACTGACCTTTTGCACTTGCGCACACACAAAGCTCTGCAAGAGCATTTATTGACTGTAGCGATCATACAGCGAATATATGCAGGCACACAATAAACGCTCTGAACGACTGGGCTTTCTCCTTAACGAATAAGGACATCGCGGAATTCATGAGAAAGCTGGAGCTTAAGAGCCATGATTCTTCCATTCGAAATATGGACAGAATGATCAGCTGGCTTCTTGGCAATTATACTGTGGTCGACTTCGAGGGGTCGCAGGAGTCAGGAGTTGTATCAAAACAAAGAAGGGTACAACTCCGGCAAGATTTACTTCTGGAGCAGAGAATGCTCCGAAGATACGACCCGACTATGTTCGAGGCTATGTTTGGGGTATGAACTCCACCGTTACAGTTGGTGCTAGAAGACGAGGCCGTAACTGAGAAGCTGAGCCAAACGACTGGCTTAGCAATCACAAACGAATCGCCGCAAAGGGTTCAGCCGGTACCTAGAACCGCCAAACGATACGCAAAGTCAGAGAATCGAGGTAAATCAGCAAAGCCAAGAAGCAGCACAAGCCGTCGGAAACTGTAACCAACAGCGTAATACAGAGGGAAACCAAGAAGCCGCCGAAACCATGATACCCACCACCCCAGAAGGCGCAGAATTTTCCATCCCAACGGATCTGGGAAACATGATAGCGTCGTTAATAGGCCATTTCAGAGACTTAACCGAGAGAGTCGAGAAATTGCAGGCCTCGAACACTCATGAGACAAGACGAGAGATGGCAGTCTGGCCGCGTCCGTTTTGAAGACACGCTTGGACGCAACGTAACCAGGCCAGACTGGGACAATGTGCCATCCTCGACGCCGGCGCCGCCCAGACGGGAGCCGGAGCCGCGGAGGCTGCCAGGGACACAACCTGCACATTCGCCCTGGACGGGGGGAGCAAGCCTGCCGACCCTGTCCGGCTTAAGCGCGTCGGCTACTTCTTCAAGCCACGGAAGCTTCAAGGATATTGGCCAAATTGTAAGAAAATGGCAAATCCGCTTCTCCGGAGAGAGAAGCCAAAACATAGAAGTCTTCCTGGACAGGCTTGAACAATGTCGAAGACTAACCAACTTGAGCGAGGAGGAGGTTCTCTCGTATTTGTCAGAGCTGTTCCAAGGCACAGCAGCCACATGGTACCGAAGCTTGAGGGAGAAATGGACATGCTGGCAAGAATTCCTCGCATCGGTCCGACGCTGGTATGGCACGAGCATAAGATATCAACAAAGACTTATGGCTGAAGCGAATAACCGCACACAAGGCCCAGAAGAGCCAGTGCGAGATTATATCACCAGTCTCGTGGCGATTATGCGTGATTTATCGCCACAATATTCCACGGCCCAACAGCTAGATCTTTTGCACCGCAACTTGAAGCCACAGTTGCAACCTATGTTGCGAAGAATTGAATATAATTCAATGGAGGAGCTGTTGGACCTGGCTCAGGAAGCAAAGCAAACGCTGGAACGCTTCAGGATGTATCATCATCCACCTGCTTCAGAGACGGCGCTTAGGCTAGAAATGACATACAATCCACCGACAGAGCCACGGGCAGCCAGAAGCAAGATTACAGCGGTTGCAACAGAGCCAGGAAGCTCCAACCCTCACGACTTGGAAGCGCAAATCAAGTAAGTGCTCCAGAAATATCTGGCCGAGATAGCAGCATAGCCTAAGTCTCCAGGCAAGGACACAACAGCGCAGCAGCCGCCACAACCCTATTATCGTGGCAGAGGTCGAGGCTACGGACGAGGCCGCGGCCGAAGCAGAGGGGAAACGACGCCCTCAAACTCGCGGCAAGAGACTGCCGCAGGCCAGGATGGGCCAAACACAAAGGACGACCAGGGGGGGCCAAAATTTGATCCGAAGGAACCGATCAAATGCTTGTCCTGTGGCTTATTGGGCTATATGCAGAAATACTGCCCAAAATGCTCGGAAAACGGGCAGAAGAGCGAGTAGGTGGGATCTCTGCCGCTCTCGTAATCCCGCAGATCCCAAGAGAAGGGACGGAGGAAGCCGAGCCGCGATAAAGCTTGGCTGAGCTGGAGAAAAGCCAGTTGGAGGAGCTTTTCCCGCTCAACGATGCTCAGGAGCCAGCGTTCAAGCCACACCACGAGTTAGAAAAGCGGTGGTGGCTGCCAGTAACTGTAAGAGATTACAGGCTACGAACGCTGTATGACTCAAGGGCCTCAATTACGGTTATCAATTCAATGGGTTTGCAACTAGCCATCGCCCTGGGCATACAGTTTGAGATAACGCCGGCTGATGGAGACATGTGCAGTGCTGGGCCACGTCATGCTACCCCTCACCGTGGCAGGTTTAATAAGAGAGCTACGGGTGGCAATTCTGCCAGCCCTAGATGCAGAATGCTACGTCGGAAGTAATTTTATTAGTATTTCGGGCGGTGCTGGACCCAGACACTAATAAATTGTATTATAAAGGTACAAAGACGTGTACAGTGTTCGAAGTAGCAAGCATCGGCACCGAGGTGATCGCTCTGGCTTCGATCGGCTTAATTGAGGTAACAGAACAGCAGCGTGCAGAATGGCAGGAGCTGCTTGACGAGGTTTTGCGTACGCAAAAAGCTGAGCTCGGCAGAAGCCAGCTAGTAGAGCATACAATAGATGTAGGCTCTACAAAGCCGATCAAGTAGCGCTTTTATCCAGTATCTGACAAAACGTTGGAAGAAATGCAGCGCCAGACCTGCGAAATGTTGCATGCTGGAGTGATTGAGCCATCAACGAGTGGATGGTCAAGTCCAGTCGTGGTGGCACGCAAAGCCAATGGAGAATTGCGCTTTTGCGTGGATTATAGAAAAGTAAATTCAGTCACCCAGCCAGATGCATACCCACTGCCTTATAAGCAAGACATTTTGCGGAAATTGCAGAAGGCGCGCTACATCTCAACGATCGACCTCAAGAGCGCGTATCAACAGATTCTACTGGCGAAGAAATCCAGGCCGATATCCGCGTTCACGATGCCCGGCATGGGCTTATTTCAGTTCACGCGAATGCCATATGGGCTGGCATACGCGCCAGCTACATTCCAGCGTACTATAGATAAAATAGTGGGGCCAGACTTAGAGCCATATTCCTATTCTTACTTAGACGATATAATAATCGCTACGGAGACCTTCGAGGAACATAAAAAGTACTTGAAGTTGGTTTTTAGAAGATTAGCAAAGGCAGGTTTAACTATTAACACGAAGAAATACATATTTTGCCAGCCGCAGGTGAAGTATCTTGGCGTCTTGGTCAACAAAGATGGACCCAGGCCAGATCCAGATAAGATAGCACCGCTGGAAAAATATCCGCCGCCAAGAAATCTTAAACAGCTACGCAGATTTCTCGGCATGGCGTCATAGTACCGACGATTCATGCCAAACTTCGCCACATTAGCTGAGCCACTCACTCGTCTGACTAAGAAAAATCAGAGATATGAGTGGCTGGATGGGCAGCAGTCGGCTTTCGAGCAATTGAAAGCCATGGTAATGACAGCTCCAGTACTCGAACGCCCACAACAAGAAGATCAGTACATCGTGCGAACTGACGCCAGGGATGTAGGCGTGGGGGCAGTGCTTGACGCAGGAACGAGGGAGGAACGCTCGGGGTTCCGCCACGAGGCGATCGAAGAGCGGCTGCGTCAAAGCACGGTGTGCTTGGTGTCCTTGCTGCTGCAGGTCAGGCAAGGGCGGTGATAGAGCGCTGGGGTG
>JAPYZA010013392.1:0-10402 GCA_030522685.1 Eupelmus azureus | reverse complement strand
CACTACTTTCAGTAAACCAGCGAAAACCCGAAGCAAAGTGGGAGCCGAAGTAGCACGTGTTTACAATCCAAGAGAGAGAGAGAGAGAGAGAGAGAGAGAAAGGTTACGAATGATAGGCATTTTAAGTTTGATGAAATTGAAAGAAATAATTGAAATTATATTATGAGAGTGATACAGTGGATGATATAGTGATGTTACCAATAAGCGCCGGCGTCAGTTGATAAGCTGACAAAGCCAATAAGAAAACATTTAAATATTTTATTACTTAATTTTTTTTTATTATAATAAGGTAAGTCTTTGTGCTTTTTATACAGAGTTGTGATATTTGTAAAAAACCTTTTGTATTAATTTTTTATTTGTATTTTGTAATCTTGAAAAGGAGGACTTTAAGAGCTTCGACACGTCAGCAGAGAATAATAAAGGTTCGTTCGAAGGAGATCGACAGATTCATTTTAACCAATTACACAATCTCGAACGATAAATTCGTTACACCTATTATTTAAATATTTATCTATAAACGCTTCTTGATTCACCCTCCCTAATCTCAACTCCAATCTCGAAAGTCAGCAGAGCCTTATCAACAGGGCAAAGGCCTTTTCTAATTTGTTTAGTCCATCCTGGATCTTGCGAGTGTCGAACATTAGGGAACTAATCCGCCGTTGTCGTGAAATCGAGGGATAAGGAACTCGAGCTCCTAGGTTTAAGGAGAGTTAGAAGGGAGGTGCTCTTGTACAGAGCCCGTAGGACGTAGCTGGTCCCGACCTTCCTTCTCCGTAGTCTCATGGGGCAATCCTCGAGCAAGCTAACCCGCGCGTTAATGGCAATTGCTTCGAGCCTCAATTGTCGATTGTGTGGGTGGCTGTGTGTGTGTGTGTGCACAAACCCTTCACTCGATATAGTTGCAGGCGCGTCGCCACGGAGCGATAACGAGCTCGCTAATTTCGTGCCGCACTACTAAGACGCCGGGCTCCATTACAGCTGGAGAGAGAAACCACACCCAACGCTGTTTCGATATTGGCTGATAATGGCGCCCGAGCGTTCACTCGGCACGCCTAAATTATTCACGTGCATCTGACTGTAGTGGTCCATCATTCGACGACCGATTGTTAGTACAAAAATAGATGGTTATACGTACAGACTAATTTGAATTAATTTAAATTTCTAATATTTTTTAAATCAGTATTAGTTAGATTGAATAAAACAATCGGTTGTCCTGTATAATCATCCAATACTTCTTCTCTTTGAAATCCTTTCCCGCAGTTTTATTACACTGCATGTCTGTATCGACATAAAACAAACAGATCAAAGTTTTAATTCAATCGAAAAAGTCGTAGAGGGATCGATTTTTTTTAGGAATGCTTTATTTTTGTTGAATAAAGAATAAAGAACTGAATATTTTGATCCTTTTAGAATAAATAAACATTTCAATTTGACGTGGAATTTTTCTTTCAAATTGTTTTTCTTTTTGTCACCTAAAAATAAATTAAAATAATACATAAGTATTTTAAAGAATTAATTATCACATCACTCATGGTATACGTATATTCACATATTTTCATCGTAAGAATAAAAAAAAACTTAAATGTTAGCTATAAAATCAAGGTAATCAGAAGTCAAGCTGTTCTGGTAAATGCTTTGTCATGAGTATATTATAAAGTTGATATGTAAGACTTAAAAAAATTTTTATTATTTTTGTAATTTATATAGCGATCAAATTATTTTATCACTAGATAAAAATGTATAGATTGTTTCAAAAGTAAATGGCTTAAAAAAATTAATACAAATAATATATGACTTTGAAAAGATTTCAAAATTGTCAAAATTTTGTTGTGAAAATTCTCCGTATAGCCGTAATTTGAATTTCAAAATAACTTATGTATATATATATATACACACACACCGTACCTATATCAGATAGTGGCGCAAAGATTGCCAGCTAATGCTCCGGCAGTGTCAGCGCGCTCAGAATATATAGTCTCCTCCGAAATTCACTCGAACTACTTACCGGCGCACGCTAGTAGTAAAAGTCGAACAGTACATGGTGCCACGCGCGTTCCAGAGCAAGTGCACACGCACACACGTACACACATACTTACAAAACGTACGATCTAGAAATTCGGGCGCCGAGTTTCTACGTGCTTCCAACTTTTTAATTGAAATTTAAACTTTAATATTGCACGTAAATGAATAGTAAAAATTAACTTTGTGAAGTAATTTCATAAAAATTCAATTCTGAAATCAATTCTTTTAGAATGATTCGATTCGTCTATATGTGTTTAAATCTATATCTTGATGCAGTTGATAAACGTCAATTTGAATCTACGTGATAAGTACGTTTGGAAAACAACTCCTAATAAATTACTGACATTTTTACGGATTCTATAAGCTAAGTTTTTCGAGAACTTCTTTTCGCGCGTTATACCGCAGCATGTACTTTTTTCTTGTTAAGTATGAACCTTAATGCTGTCTTCAAAACGGTATGTTCAAAAAATGGTAAGAAGGATCATTTCCTGCAGATGTGCTGTGAAGATCTTTTTCCTACACCTTATTCTCTTCGGTATAATCTACTTTTCTTAAAATTTGTAAGTCTCATAACTCTAAGCTTGATAATACTACATTCAATATTGTAAAATCGCTTTTCTTTGTTAAAATTACATATATTCTACTTTTGTATAGACTATCAATAACTAAAGGATGAAATTGATAAAAGTAAGAAATTTCTATTGTAGTTTTATACTTGGTTCTACTCTCTCAATAACTGAATTTAAACAACAATATCTACGGGATCTGAAATAAAAAAGATTTATAAAATTTCACATCAAAATTGTTAAAGTTTGAGACCTCTTTTTGAAAATAACAATACTTTGTCTTCACTGAAACAGTATCAAATCATGAAAAGTAGATATATATTTTTTACGTTCAACTTGTCTCTTTATTTAATTTTTCCATTAACTCAGTCTCAACACCATATTTACTCCCAAAGAATAAAAGAACGATCGACCTCGTCGTACATCAAAACTATCCCCTCCCTTTCCAAGAATACAAACTAAACTCCGTGAAAACTATCCGAAGTCGAAATAAAATAAGATAAGATAGAAAAGAACTCGAATCTTTCTCGCATCAAGTTTGCTCGAACACGCTAGCCCCGGCTCCTCTCTTCGCCAACTCAATCTTGGTGACACGCGGAAAATTGATGACGGGTCATTCGGAGGGTGGCGCGATAAGAGGATGGGCCTCGAGAGCAGTAGCAGCAGACGCACGCGTTGCCACTCTATAGTCGACCTTCTCTATATATAAAGCACAACTCTAGTGAGGGAGAGAGAGCGAGAGAGTCGGGGAAGAGATAATTGCGACACCCCTTTGGATCCGGTGACGGAGCGCGATAGGAATCGCCGCTATAGGGCACGGTACCCAGCAGTTTCCCTATACGTGAGATCACGCGCGAAAGCGCTCAAGTCCCTAAAGTCTGTCGAGGTGTGCGAAGTTTCGTTTGCGGGGTATACGTGGTCATAAGATGAGTTGCTGGCTTCGCCGCTTTATTAAAGGCTCATGATGAGCGTGAAAAATAAATGTGTCTACGCTGGCGAGGGTAAAAGTATGAGTTCTTTGATGAGCAAAAGAAGGATTACGGGGTAAATAATTTGTTGATTAAAATTGATTGTTTATTGATTTAGTGAAAGATGATCAAGCTGTGAAGAGTGATATCAAAGTTTTAATAGAAAATGTTTTGACGTGCAAAGATATTTACAACAACTTCGTTTCGTTATATAAATTCTTATGAGCTAATATTCTAATGCAAAAATATACTTACAATTTATGTTAATATAAACGTATTTTATATTTATTTTCATAGAAATATGTAAAATATCCAAACAGATTGTTGCATTATCAAAACTACCTTATTTTAAATGTAACATTTTATTCATTTGTGTTACTTAAATGTAAATCTTGTGAAATATTCACTTAAAATGTTAGCTTTTTGCACATATGCAGAAGTGGATATTTTTCCAATGGTGTATATCTTTTTATTCTATCTTAATATAAAATGTAATTAAGTTATGTAACCCAATCTACCACTTTATTTAGATAAATAGTTAATATCATATCATCGTTGTGCAAAAGTAATTGCAAATTTTTTTGTGATTGAACGAGGGTAAGAACATTTGAAAAAATGTTATTTTAGGTTTAGACCTAAACTAACATTAAAATAACAATAAATAAACTAACATTAAATATTAAGCAATGCTTCGTGGACTTTGTAGTCACACCTCATCTGGTTTTGTTTTATGGATAAAACATTTTTTTTATAGTCTGTGCGTAAAACTCGATTTTAATAAGAAAGTACTTATCTCGCTCTGTGCACGTTGGGTCAACAAATATGCTTCAATAGTGGGAAGATAATTTCAACTTTGCTTTGGTCAAGTATAACATCTATTACATTCTTTCGCACTAGTATTTTATAGAAAATTACTATTTCAATACAATGACACTTTTTAAAAATTGTTGCATAATTAGAACTACACTCAAAAATATAAATAATCTAATACAGAAGCAGTAAAATAATAATAATCATGTTAGGATTAGTTAGCACGTTTTTTTTTGTATGCAGCACCGTATTAACGATATAGACACACAATCATCTTCTATTAGCAGAAACGAAGGTATTTAACCCTATAACGCACGCCCTAGTTTTGAAAATTTTCGGGTTTTTTAAGAAAAGTTGTTCTAAAAACTTTGCAAAAAAATTAATTTTAACATTCTGAACACCTACAGAGTTTGTGATGACTCCAAATAAACTATTTCCATATAGCATTTTTATTTTAATTATGTTTTGTATACTGCAGCAAAATCCGAACAAATCGAATCTAGTTTATACTATTATTAATGCTGGCACATGATTAAAAATAAATTGACGTAATGATTTTTAGTAAAATATGCAGCATCAATAAAGTTTAGTGTTGCAGAAATTCTTTTTTTTTCAATATACTAAAAATGATACGTATGCAACCACAAATAACTCAAAACCGGGTTTGGATTTGATTTTTTCCTGAGTGAGAAAGGCATTTGCACATATACGCTACATGGGGCATCAATGGGTTATTTCAGAGAGGGGAAGTTGCTGGCAGTACGTTGAAAAAATGGCAAACCGTTTTTCAAGTTCTGAATCGTTATTGAAGATACGTTGTTATTTGCTACGTGGGATTTTAATAAAAAAAAAATAGTACAAAAGACATTTTTGTAAGTAATTGATTTTTGTGCTTTTCTTTGCGTTTAAATCAAGGGCTATCTATAATACCTCACTGATAAGTTAAGCAGATAGATTCAGGACAAAACGCGAATACATGTAAGTAAATCCAAAATTAATATGATTTTTCGGCTGTCGCAGTATAAAATACAGTTCAATGTATGTATATAAATCTTGAGATAAATGTTAATAGACACGGTGATGTTACTAAAAATCAGGGAGAATTATCTGTGGTTTTTGAAACTGGAGCTTTTACAAAGCTTTTTTTGGAATAAAAAATGTCAACTTTTCGATTCAGATTAATTCATTTTTATAAATATTTGTAATTTATGTTAATTAACTACTTTTTCTTGTTTAAAAATATTTCTTCATAAAATATCTTGCGTAACAATAACATATATACAAATTTTTTTATATATATTATCTTTTGTATTCGCTTATTTAAATAATCAAAATAATAATCATTAGATCATAAAATAAGTTTGTCAATAACTTTTTTGGTAAGAGATTGGACCTAAAATTCCGCTTTTGCTCGCTTGCTTTCTCATAGTATCAGATTCTGTTAAATGTTATGCACTGTTTCAGAAAAATCTATGCCGGTAGATTTATCCCGCATTTGTTCGGAAATTACATAATTTTAACACTCATTGCATAACGTACTATTTTTTTTGAACATTAAAATTTTCATCTAACTTTTTATACATATTAGTAATTAAGTTGATCACAATAAACTATATTATTTGATGGAGCCGCAGGGAATAAATAGAAGCCTTATATAAATCCACCAAGGTAAATATAAAAAATAATATCTTTACTTAAAACCTTTTTCTTACACTCTCTGAATAGCAATTACATATGCTTTCTATTATCCTGTTACCCAGATTCCAAGCGTGTCCAAGCGATTTTTCTTTGTTTTTTTTGTGTTTACCTAGCAAAGAAACGAAGGTGCAGAAATTTCTCTCTGACCAACGGGGGTGTGCGTAGTACAAAAGATTTCGTGTCGGCTCTAACTGGAGACGAGAAAAAGTCCATAGCTGGAGGGTGCACTTCTTCTCAGCCCTCCCTTTTTCGTCTCCCCATCCACCCGAAAGCTTTGCTCCTTTGCCGGGGAGAACTTACAGAGCCGCACATACGACTTGGCTCCCTTTTGCGCGACCCCATCTTGCGAATGTGGGATGTGCCTGCGTATAAATCGAATGAAATTCAACGACTATCAATAGACGAAAAAAGCTAGCGCTTCTTTCGGAAAGTCGACGCAAAAAGATCATTCGGCGACGCTGGGAAATGTAAGTAGCTATTGGAAGCACGTGAAGCATCGATTTATCAAGTGATACAAACTAGATCGTGAGGAATGAACTACTTAATAATAAAGAACTAAGAAAATAAAATAATGAAGAATGTGCGTGTAAAAATCCACGGGGGGGGGGGGGGGGGAATCGAGAGCACTCCCGGGGGGGGGACTTCGAGCACACTTCTTCAATTATACATACATAACACATAAAATAAGATCTTACACTAATTTTGAGTAATGAAAATGATTATACAAAAACAGTAATGCATACGCTCGGATTTGAGATATAGACATATAAAAAGGAACGTTCAATACGCAGGCGTAAGCATTAAACCCTCATATGATCTAAATGCAAGTCCGTGAAACACAGAATAAATGTATTGATATTAAAATAGAATTGTATCAAATGTACTTACTAAATAGAATTATATTACTCGCGCTAAATATCATATACAAAGCAATTTTTAAATAAAATCAAATAGCCAATAGCATTAAATGAGGGGCCGTTGAAATGTCAAATTCCAATTCATTAAATTATTGAAGATTTTCCCTCCACAAAGTTTGATAATCCAAAAGTATTTAAAATTGAAAGCAATGATTTATTCTTTTAGTAACACTTAATTTATGAAACCTCCATGATTTGTTTTTATTTTTTTTACGAAATGTTATGATTGTATCGCTGAGAAATTCTATAAAAGAAAGCAAGATTTTACTGTTCCCTCAAAGAAACCGAGCATTCTAAAATTGATATTACACAAAATATCTCAAAAAATAATACCCAGCTCAAGCTTTTGTTTGAACTTATCCTTACAGAAATATATTTAAATTCGGATGATACAGAATAAAATCATCTCTTTCTTCAAAATACTCATCAGTATCTTGCTGCAAAAATTTTATAAAAAAAAAAAATGAATGATAGTAATCAAAGCATGAAGGTAAGAGTGTGATACAGGGAGCGAGAGAGAGCGAGAGAGATAGAGAGAGGGAGAGAGAGGTAGAAGGCGGAAGAGAGTGGGGATAGAGAAAGGGTTCCAGTAGTAGCGTGCGCGCGAACGAGAAGGGTGGTCGGCTGGCGCTGGCAGAGCGGTGGGGTGCCCATAGAAGTGGCAAGGCAAGAGCGCGCGCTCTCTCTCTCTCTCTCTCTCTTCGGGGGCGGGCTTGATATCTGGCTAAGCGCTCGTGCGCTCGCAGTCGGATCGCAGTCTCCAGCGCGGCCGGGCTGATATTTCGCTTATCGCGTCCACCCTCCCGCGGGTCTACGACGGACCGGCGCGCGCGTGCACGCGGTGCCGCGGCACCGTTTCTTTTTCTTCCTCCTCATCGTCGACTGAGCGCGGAAGCTGCTCTCTTTCCAGCGAGGCGGGAAGAGCAGGGACTTTGACTAAGTGTGACGAATGATCTTACGGACCAATTGGACGACGGGATGTAAGAGTGCGCGTGACTGATGCATGCGTCTCGTGTGTGCTAGGAAGTGTTGCCCCGATGTCAGATAGGATCGTTCGTCTTTTGGCTTGCGAAGGATAAATCGACCGATGAACTTAGTGATCGGGAGTGTGGTAGTTGGTTAGTTTTCGTGATTGAAAAATGTCAATTCAGGCACGAGGCCCTGACATTTTCTGGGATACCAGTTGCCACGGGAGCAGCGGTGCGAGTACACCAGGACGAGCGGAGGACAGAGACTCGCCGGCGGCTGCTGAAAGAGGATGTCACGATCGGTAGGGATTGAACAAACGGACCGACGAATCCGTACATCGCGTATTGCGAACACGTATCGAAGAGTCTCGCTGAAATTCCTAATATTCTTTCTTTTGTCGAACTCTTAGATTTTTTGCGACAGGTAGGAGAAGAATAGTTCGAGGCTTTTCTGTACGGAGGTTTATTGAACCCATGGGCACATGAAGTTGTAAAAATGTGGGCTGAGTCAGTATTTTATCGCGATAAGATTTTTTTTAGAATTGTTATTTTAAAACTTTTAAATTACTATTTTTGAATCTTTATGCTCATTTAACGTCACAACTACTTTATTGTTATAACACTGGAATAATAAATATAATAATAATAATGCACTAAACTAGTAGTAATAATATTTAAAAAATTCTAAATTCTAATTACAATTTATAATAATAACAGAATTAATTTTACGTAGTTTCAAGTTTTTGAAATATTTAGCTTTATAGACTGCAAGCTATATTTATAATGTTGAGATTTTTATAGAAAAGTTAAATGGAAAGTTTCTGTATAATTAACTTAATATAAAAGATAATTAATTTAATTTTCATTACTAGTTTTTTATTTCTTATAATTTTGCTCATAAAATTGAATTAAATATTATTACCATGATATGTTTTAATTAATAAGAATATAATTTTAATTGAGAACATTTTCTGTAAGTTAAATAGAGTTAAATAGATCTGCTTGTGCATACATTTTTCAGTATTAAATATAATTAGTTTTTCCATAAATTTGTGTTATAATTTCAGTTCACAGTTCTTAAATATTTTTCTTTTAATATGTATTCGAACGGTCGTTCTCTAAAAGAGCAAGCAAGCTTCCACCAAAGAAAATTAAAATTTTTAATATTAAACACTGAAATTGCAGGAGTCAGTTGGACCAGTTTGCCCTGCACTCACCATAAATAATAATTAGCATTATGGTCTTTCGTTAAAAGCTTGTACACATATAAGAACATTTGTTGACTCCTATCCGAAACTCCAAAAATCGTTTATAATTACAACTCTATTTTTATTATATGTATATATATTATTTTCTTCTTGTTCATTATTACTAAATGAATTTTTATTTCAGTATTAATGTTACAAGCAATCCGATTTACTATACGTGATAAAATTTTGACAAACAATACCTGTTTACAGACTTATTTTATAATGGAAATTAATTTAAAGTTTAAAAGGATAGGTTATATTTTAATTTAATTGATTAAATTAAAAGTTATATAAATAAAACATTAAAAAAAATCTACACAATATACTTACTTTAAAATGTTTATTTTTGAATAGTTTAAAAGAAAATAAAGAATAAAAATAGCCTATATAAAATTTATTGAAAAATTATATTTTCTACTCTATTATTGCAATTTTATTGTTTTTTCTACGGTTTCGTGTTTGACACATTATTTAAAACTTTTTTAAAATGATAATTTACATCTATCTGTTATTCAAGTAAAAAACTCTAATTGTTTGCCTATGAATTGATCATCTTGATTATTTGTTGTTACTAATTGCAAAATACTTTTATTTAAGAAAGATTTATTGCTTAATTACTGTTTAATGAAAAGGTGAAAATATGGGCGTTTATGATATTGACTTTCTGCATAGAGAAATTAAATATACCGAAACAAAAAAAAAGAATTTTAAGTTTAATATTATTTTTTTCACGCATTTGTTCAATTTTTAATAAAAATAATATAGTCTGAATAGAGAATGCATATAAGAAAAATAGAATAAAATAATCTTGAAATCTACTGGTAAGTACAAGTCAGCACCTTTGGGCGATGTAGATTGAAAATTACAAAATAGGACAAAATTCTCTTAAATTTAATAAACTGTTCTTCTCACAAATTAATTCTATATTTACGTGAATTTTAAACACCTTAACTTTTGTTAAAATTAGTTATTATATACCTATTTCTTTTTTCTTCAAAATCCAGAAGGCCGTATTTGACATAGTTCATCTTACGAAATTCGAATGTACAAATTTTCTTGCTCGTGGATACCAATAAATTCCTTTTGTAATCTATTAATTTATATTAACAAGTAATATTGAAAATTTTCTTAATAATTTAAGGGGGCCAGCCTGAGTTAAAATCACTGAGAATAAATAAAATATTTATTACTGTATAAAATAGT
>JAPYZA010013391.1:0-19232 GCA_030522685.1 Eupelmus azureus | reverse complement strand
CCAGCACCCAGCCCCAGTCTGACGCCGAGTCGCGACCACAGTCACAGGCCGAGGTCATCGAGATCGTCGAGTCGGCGGATACTGCTGAATCGGCTAAGGGAGAATCGCAAGAGCAATCGGTAAGGGAATGATTAATGATTAATGAGTTTTTTAAAGTTAATATTGTTTTGAAAAATGATTTGGTCTTAAAGATTTAAATACATAACTTAGACAGTTATGAGATATGTTGTTTGGAAATAATTTATAAGATAAGTTAAGATTATCGAATAAAAAAACGATAGCAATAATTGACTTACAGAAACTTATCAGTATGACCTGTTCAGATTATCGATTTTAAAATTTTAAATAACGATGAGAAACTTAAAACAAAAGTTTTGACTCTCTTAAACAATCATATCACTCCAAACCAATCCACCAAAAACCCCATGAAAACCAAGCAGCAGCCGGAGCCGCGGATCGAGGAGCCGAACGAGGACGAGGAGCCGGCCACCCAGGTGACCATCCGCCGGCCGTCGACGGAGGTCGACGTCGAGGTCGCCGTCAAGATGGACCGCGACAAGATCAAGGAGCTCGTCACCACCGAGATCAGCCTCGAGCGTCAGCTAGAGAGCGTCCAGAGCCAGCTGCTCGCGCTGAAGCAGCTGCCCAGCGAGATCGAGAAGCATTTGCAAATCGTGTCGGAGCAGCTGCACAAAATCATGGAGCTGAGCGGCGTCGAGCAGCAGCAGCTCGAGAGCGGAGCGACGACGGCCGCGCAAGGACGCGCGCAATCCCTGAGATTAAGGGGGGCAGTTGGTCGGTTGCTGGTCGGTTTAGAGTTTGGGGTTTTCTGGGAGGGGTTTGGTATTGGGAGATGAAGATTTTTGAAAATATTTTATGGTGGTCGACGTCGATGATGGGGTTAACGTTTATTATAAAGTTAAGTAACATTTGATTTAATAGAAGGCCCAAATTTTACATTTTAACAATGTGCTTTTAAAAATGAGGTATCAGCATTTTCAGTTAAGATACAAGCGAAAATTGTTTAAATTCAAACATAATAATTATTATAATGTCAAATTTTTATAAAATAAAAGAATGTATAATAATTATTATAATGTCAAATTTTTATAAAATAAAAGAATGTAAACAATCAAAATTTTCATAAAATCAAGGATTTAGTAGTTTTAGTGCAGATGAAAACATTTGAGATAAAAGACATTCGAAAACTATCCTAAAATTTTTTCAGAATTGCCCTTTCGTTAAAAAAATAAGTGGTCTTTTGATTTTTAAATTCCTAAATTATAAATTTCTTTATTATATTTGAAAATTATTTAATATCGTACAGGTTTGAAGAGGTAGGGAATAAGAAACTTTTTTCTCAATTTTAGTGTCGTAATATTAATTTCTAATCATACAATGATCAAATAAATTAGATTAAAATTTTTTGTATTAGATATGATGTAAGTGCCAAAATTTTATAAGACGGTTATTGAATAAAAATAAGTCAGACCATACCAGAAAATTATTAAGATTTTAAAAGAATAGTAAAAGATTTGAGGAATTTTATGTAGTATAAGACACACATCATGTTATATCCATAAAATTTTATTAAAAATACATTAATCATACGAATGCATTCATTTAAAAGTCATTTTGTTTCTAACCGATTAATAAGTTGATAAAAACATTTTTATTTTAAATAAATTTATTTTTGATTTCATACAAGCATTGTTACTTGATTTAATTTTTCTGTTCTTTTATAAGAAGATTAAAGTTTCATAAGATAAGGGCATTTATTTGAATATTTGATAGTTGATTTATCTAACCATTCGATGTCCGATCATATAAGAAATTAAAAATTAATATTTGTATTATTAAAACTTGCAACTGTGTATTAATATCTGTCATTAAATAAAAATAACATTAAAATAAAAATGTGTGTTTTATTCTATTCACCCTCATCATAACATTAATCGTTAATTACTAATTTTGTTGACTTTTTAACACTTCATATTGGTTCTTTACAAAAAAATTAATTCTTTTTTTATTTGCTATTAATTAAAAAAGCTATCATTATAACAGATTTAAAATTTTAGAGCTATTTTAAAATCTTTTATGTAATAATTGACATTTTTAACACATTTTTACGTTTCCTTCAAAAATTTCACACGAACTATAATTTTCAAATTTCATAAAAGTTTTTTCCGTCTAATGATTAAAAAAGAATTCAATTGATAGATTGTTTTCTTTTCTATTTAATACGCGGTAAGATATGGCAAAGTAATTTAAAGTACTCAACGGCAATCAAACAATCGCAAAACAAAAAACGAAAGGGCAATCCAATGAAAAAAAAAGAAAAATATCTATACAAGAAGCCAAGTAACATTCAGCCATCCCAATTTTAGCCGAAGAAGAAGAAGAAGCACGACAACAGGAAGCGGAAGAGCGCAGAAGACAGGAGCAACAGAGACACGCGGAAGAACAGCAACAGCGACAACAGGAACAACAGCAGCGTCACAGAGAAGAAGATGAGCACTCAATTACGTCGCAGGAGTCGTCGAGCTGGGCACCCCACCTGATTTCGACCGAGGATACCTGGACCGAGTCCAAAGAGTTAGAGATTTCGGTTAAGAGCAATGAAGATGATGGAGAGGGAAAACGGGTGAAGAAGTTTATTGTTTCGTATGAGTCAAAGGTGATCGAGGAGACGCAGAGGGCCAAGAGGTCCAGGGAGCCTAGTCCCGCGGTTTCGCACAGTAAGTATGTTTGTCGTTTTATTGTTTAATTAGTAAAACAATTTATATTGTAATTTTTTTAAGAACTTGATATTTTTCAAGATTGAAAGTTATCTTTTTTTGTAATATAAGTATAAAACTGGCGCGTGAAATTAGATTCTTCTATAATAAGGTCCGTTTTGGATGGCGATTAAATTGATTGATAAATATTTCAGCGAGTTTTGAGCCAGATCCAAAATTAACTTTACAAGAACAACTGGTGCAAGAATTGCAGGTATAAAAAATTAAATGTGGGTCGTACGTGTCCCCTCCAAAGTTAATGTCTTTAATTGATGACGTAATCCACTTAGATTTAAGAAAAATCGTAATTAATATCTAAATGTTAATCTGAGAATTTCCATGTCAGAGTTACATCCGTCTGAATCAAGCACACCACCACAAAAAAAGACAACCAGTTGTTACTTAATCATAAATGTTCAAAACTCCCACGAACACCCCACCAACACCAAACTACAAACTAACCTCAAAAACCTCTAACCTGCCCAACCCTACCATCGTCCTCTGGCGCATGAGTCAGCCGGACTTCCTCTCACCGAAACCTCCCAATAATTGTACATCCACGAAAAGCGCACGAACTGACGCGCTCCTCAAAGTTTTCCCATCATCCTCTCTCCTCTCATAAATACCCATCGCAAACGAAAGTCCATAAATCGAGGCGAGCTCGCGCACGACGCGCGCCTCTGATGTATATACACATGCACACGTGCCTAGGTGTAAGCATACGCCTAGGCGAGCGAGAGCGAGTGAAAGAGAGAGATAATATTATGTATATATATGTAAAAAGGCGCTTACGATGTGTCGGTGTTGTATAGCACAGGAAAGGGAGAAAGCCGTCGCGCGAGCTCTGGCAGCCGCAGGCGAGGCAGCTCGAGCTGACTTACGGGCGCAGATGGAGGTGTCCGAACGATTTCTTCAACGACGAGATGATCGCCGACGTGCTCTCGTCCCAGGCTGAGGTCATACGCGGAAGGGCCATGGGGTACGTGCCATTCTGACAGCGAGCGTCACGCCGCTTTCACCCTTATCTGGAATTGTATTTTTTTTCTTTTTCTTTTTTTGGTGGGATGAGATGTTTTGTGTGAAAGTTGGGCTAGGCTTTGTTATGGTTTTTGGCTCTTGTAAATTTTCAGTGATGGATTATGAAAAGTTTGAAAGTGATTAATAGATCATTATATAGAAATGCAAAATTATGATGGATAAAGATAGAGATAATAATACAAACTTCACTGTCAAATCAACGCCCGGTACGAAGAAAAGCCAAATCACCAGCTCAAGTAGAAGAATATCCATATTATGCATTTGCTACGAAGATAAACTAAATTGAGCACTTGCCATCATGAAGAGTATGGATTCTCTTCGTGGCAAGTCTCTGAATAGAGATACTTTTCGTTGCAGAAGTCTAACCTAGATATTTTTCATGGAAATCGATGAATCTCAATAATAGTTTTCGTAGCAATTTAAATTTGGTTTTTCTTCATATGGGGTGTCAAAATAATGTTTTCATAATAAATTTAATGTATGTACATTTCATAATAAATTTAATGTATGTACATACATGTAATGAAAACAAAACTTCCAATGCGTACATTAAAGCAAACTAATGCATATTCCATTAAATGTAATACAAAATTACATTGAATTTAATGAAAGTATGAAAAATTTCATGCACATTTGCATTAAATTTACAAAAAATTTAAAAGATATTTTCTTCTATGAGTATAGTGCTGGAAAGAGATGCATTAAACTTAATGGGCAATGTCTTTGGATATTACTTTAAAATTTAGTTATTATTAAATTTTTTCGTCTCATTAAACTTTATTCAATTTCGTTTTATGAATTATCTATAAAAACGCTACTACTACTAAAAGTAATAATAATAGCAAAATCAATTTAACGTTTCCTGCCAATAAATTTTTTCCGAAAGTCATAATACCTAGCAAAAGATGAGAATCCCCTCCTAATTTCAAGAAAACAGGAAGAAATCATAGTTTACGATCTCCCGCTCTAAAAAAGCAAAAAAACTCCAAACCCCATCCAAAGACAATGAACGCATCCCAGCGTCTTCAAAAGAACCGCGCTCGCCCAGAAGTCAATCAAAATTCCTGAGCGCAAAAACGTCCAGCCTACATAGCCCAGCGCCAAGCCCACACACCTAATACACCAGCTCTCTTTTTTCCCCCCGCAGAGTAAACTTCAAGAAATTCGAGAAAAAGAACGCCCTGCCGAACTTCGACCACCTGCAGAACTCGAGCGTCTACAAGATGATTCACAAGCTGGAAGCCGAGCCGAAGAAAGGAATTCCTGCGCGGCCGCCAAAGGTCATAGCCGCCGAGGATATCTTCGAGAGGGTGGTAAGTGCATAGCCGCGCGCTCCTAAGGATACATAATACAGGAGAGAGAAAGAGGGATATTAAGTGCTGGGTTACGGTCATTTTTAACGTCTTCTTTCGCTTTCAGAGCACACCGGATTGCTGCATGGTTGGGGACGACAGGAACGTGGGCGTCTGGGAAGTCAGTCACTGACACGCTGCTCCTCGATGCTGAATCATAGGCGAGATTAACGCGGAGAGAGCTGGGGGATTAAAGGATGGATCCGAGGCGCGTGAGGAGCGGGAGCTGGGAGGAGATGCTGGATTTGGAGGATTATAATTGTTTAGTCGATTTTGAGAAGTTGATGATCGAGCTGTTGCAAGGTGGGAGCGATCGCAATTTTTCGTCGATTGGTGGAAGGAGGTGTTACTTCTTTGGCGATGGCGTTGGTTTGTGAGAGCGCGGAAAGAGCGACGAGGCGGCAGGACGGTGGCGATTTAATAAATGATTAAGACAGATTCTTTTTCGTACTCGAAAGGTGCTTTCTTCTTCTCGTATGAGCAATTATTTATTTTATATAAAACGTATATTTTCGATGGAATTAAAAAAAAAAAATGATTAAAATGGCAAATGTTAGAAAATAAAACTCACTTCGACTATACAAAGGTTTTACTGTATTTATTTACTGCGTTAAACAGATGTTAAAAAAAATCTTTATATTGTTAATCATTGTCTTTGTTCAAGATAAAAATATAGATAAGAAAAGGAATTATAATATGAAGAAGTAACAATGCAATTATTTCATATATTTATTCGATGACAACTTATTACATAAATTACATATAGATAAAGAAAAGAAAAATAGATTTCTGTAATTTTTTTGTATATAACATCAATCTTAAATGTTCAGCAAAACTAACTACCACAACCGACCTCAATATCTTTTCAATAATATAAAATGTTAAACTGAACGTGTTTATCTGTTCTCTCAAAGCAAACGATTCTATCCCAAAAAGCATTCAAAAATTCTTCACATAGTTTCAAAATTTCACATCTCCAATTGTTATTTACATACTTATCTCAAAACAATCTCCTCACATACTAATTTCCTCCTAATCAACCCAAACCCACACCCCTCTCAACCCACCTTAAAAAACCTCCACAAAAACCCTCCCCCCTAAAAAAAACCCTCCAAACATCCTCCATCAATGTAAACTCGCAATTTCCAAGTAAAACAAATTACTCTCCACACACATAGCCACAGCTCCATACCTCTCCTACCCAGCGCTCAACAGAGCGGCGTTAACGAGGGCCGCGCTAAGAAAAACTAGTTTCCAGATGGCCTCAGCGCGATAATACGGGAAGCATTTAACCAAGAAAGCGAGCCTCGCCGCGGCGCGCGACTTGCTCCTTTTATATATATATATATAACACGCGCTTCTGTGTACCGCGCGAGCTGCCCCCCCTCTCTTATCTATAGGTCGGCGCGCTCGTTAAACGGGATGCGCGCTGTCCTCTCTTTTATTTCGTCCGCTCTCGGGCTGCTTTGCACGACGAGGTGTTCGACAAAGAAGAAATTATACCTGCCCGCGCGCGCGAGCGCTCGGTTAAAGAAGAAAGTTAAACCGATCATTACAAGGGGATACTGGCGGCGTGCCTTTGCGTTGTGGGCAGAGTTTCTTGGGAAGTCTTGGAGGGGTCGGTTTAGCGGGATTGTGACAATGGGGTGGTTGGGAAACTTTTGGTGGGCGGTTTTTCTTTTCCGGTTTGCGAGACGAATTTTTTGGAGGAAGAGAATGTGTTTGTTGAAGTTGGATGATTTTGAGGAAGAGTGGACCGGTTCTTTTGAGTGAAGATAAATTTGGCATTGGAGATGGAAGGTTTATGATGAAGTCGGAAGGAAAAGGAAAAATACGTTTATGTAGGATAATGTATACACATTGTAAATTTTGAATTTGCGAAAAATATGCAGAATGATTTATAAGATTTCTTTGTTTCTGCGTTGACTTTAGTGCCCGGTACCAAAATTCCGTTCAACCGCAAATTTTTTTATTTTACCGACACGGTAAATTTAATACACTGTTAAAGCCGGAAAAATTAATAATATATAGCTTACACCTACTCCTTACAGGTATGCGATTTAACGGCTATATGTAACAAAGGATCGTTAAACTTACAGAATGGGGCGCGAATATTGTGCCTAAAAACAAATTAAAAGTAAAAGCTATGCATTGTTTAATGCATTAAACGTAAATGTAGGTATTATTATTTATAGTACAAAATTTGGCCGTGAAATATTACAAAAGAAATTATTGAATAAAACTTTACTAATTTTTGTTAATAAAAATCGTGTACTTATGACTTCCGACAATTAAGAATTTGGATTCCGATAACGACCAATATTTAATTAATTTTGAGATCATAAAACATTGTAATGTTTAAGTACTCTTCAATTCTTTAATGAAGCTAATAAAAATTGTACTTACCGATACATTTTCTTATTTTGCTATATAATCTTATAATATTTTCATAGTAAATTTATCTGAGCTGGTGACCATCTTTGTAATGAGAAATTAATTGGTTCCGTTATTTCTCAGTTGCTTTTTTGAGTTCGGCTATGTATAATTTTGGTTGAATCATCCTCTTAATACCCAAGTATAGGCTGTTATTACCGAAGACAAACCTATTAAAAGCAGTCTTTTATCCAATATCAAGAAAAAGAAATACTTCAAATAAGGTAGAAGAATTAGAATTACTCAGAATGTAATATTTATGAGCTTTCGATACGATTTTCAGTATTATTTTTAATATATAATAATTAAGTTACTTTAAAAAAATTTTATTTAAAATTTCATTTTCATGCGAGAATAATACATTATTTCAAATGCTGTAGTTCAGTTCGTGTTGCTTGAAAGTATATCAATGAACTTATATAATCATGATTTTACTACCTATTTAACTCTATAGCGATATGAGCAGAATTTTATTGTAATTACAGTAGATATATATTGCAAAAAATTGAAATACGTATATTATCTTTTACGAAATGAAAGTAATTTTAAGTTTTATTTAAAATGAAAAATGAATCATGATATTTTATTAATCAGTCGAATATTATATCACGCAAAATATAGATTATTTAAAGTTTTCTATAATTTATAATGAAATTATTATTTGCTTCTAAACTACTTGAATGTAGTCATATAATATGAATCTACATTTAAAATTTTTGTTTATTTTGTTCATTCTAAAAAAAATCATATGCCAATTTCTCCAGCGCTTTAAAACACTTTAAATTGCGTTTTTCGATAATGTCATATAAAAGTTCACATTACAATTACTGTTAATTAGAACCGTTAGTTCGTAACTAGAAACAAAACAATATTCTAAAACCTAATAACTTTCACTCACCCTAAAACCCACCCTCCTAAAAAAAAAACCAACCCAACCATACATCCCATCCACTCTCTCCCTCACTTCCCCAGCAACGGAAACCATAACGGTCCCATCAACCGCCCGCAAAACTCTCCCTCTCTCAAGGCGCGATTATTAGAAAACGTTGCCGCACACGCGCGCAAAGTAGTCACCCATACATACCTATACACTGTCGCCCGAAGAAGCGAGCCCTCCTTAATTTACGGCTCATCTTCTCTCGTCGGGCCCAGCGCCCGCACACACACACACAGCCGCGCGCGACTCTCTATGAGTCACGTTTTTCGCCGGGCCCGCCGGCGATTTATGTAGAAAGACAGTAGTGGGGGTAAGCGTCTTCTCTCTCTCCTTCTGTCCGTCCGCAGCGATGATTCACAAACTAGTTCGCGCCCTCGTGACCGGCGCGCACGCGCGCAGCGGTCCGTCTGGAATGCAGCGGCGGCTGCGCTCTCTCTCTCTTTCTCTGTGGGATGCACATTTTCTTTCTCTGTATATGTGTGTATTTCTGTGTAAGTATATACCGTACCGCGCGGTGCTTTCCTAATCTCTGGCTGTTTTGCTTTACGAGGGGGCGGCCGTTGAAATGCAGCGGGGGTTTAAGGGGGGCAGTCAGCTAGGTGGGCGGCCGCGAGGTTTAAGGCCGATCGCTATTTGGGGAATTCGACTTTGGCGCGGAGATGCGCGCGGATAACGTTATTTTTTTTTTTTTTTTTTTTTTTTTGTGTGGGGTTTGGGTTGCGGAGGTTTGGGAGGCGAAGGTTAGTGGAGGGGCGGTGGGAGTATGGTGCTTTAAGGGGAATTGGGGGGACGGAGTAATTACGATGTCAAGATTAGAGACGGTGATGCAACTTTTTTTTATCCGACTGGAAGTCACCTATTTTCTTTATCGGTCCAACTATGGCTTGAATTCTGGAGGTTTGAGTAAGCAGGTAGTAAAGATAAAATTGTATAGTTTCGAAAGAATAAGGTTGTCGTACTTGGCTGCATACGTGAGTATAGTGGGAAATTCATCCCAGCGATAGAGTTTTTGTGCTGCATTCGTTCATTTTTTCCAAATGAGTCAGCGCTATGAAGGATATTTAGATTCGAAATTTTATTATGATTCATCGCTTTCACGAATTCGACGTTTTATTGTGACGCCGTGAGATAGACATTTTTGGAGATTCTCAAGTCTTCTTTAAGTTGAGTGACTTATAGAAATGTTTCGTCAGATCCATGGATTCTTACAATAAGTACTAAATAAACAAAACGTTATTGCTGTTTCTTTTTTAAAGATATACGTTCGAAAACACCCAAGATTATTTTTTCACTAAACTTTTCAAAACTTTTTAGAAAATTAAACAAGCCGCTAATTCGCCCATAAAAAAACAACTTAACAAAACTCGTAAACTAGACCTTTTTAATTAATTTTAAACGACCCGCCAGCAAAACCCCCGGAAAAAAACACTTTTCCATGCATAAACCATAAGCGCACAACAAACCCCCATTCTCTCCTTACCGATCAACCAAAGCACCTTACGAGGGCAATTAAAAAATTCCAAGCCGAGAGTCCCCCCTTAAAAGTTTCACGTCGGCGCACAAATTACCGGCAATTCGGCCGCGCGCGCGTCCCACGTTTTCCACAAAAAGAAGGAGTCACTAAAGTCATACTTCGCCGTCAAGGCTACTGCTCTCTCGATGCACTTTAACCGAGAGTGACAGGTATGTATGCGTGCGCGAGCGGGGAAAATGAGAGAAGCGCGTGAGAATCGAGTGAGGCAATGCTTTTTCCGAGCTTTCCTCTGTGTGATGCAAATTTTGATTTTGGTCGTACGTGAGTTTTCTCGATTTTGTAACAGGTACGGGCACAGCTGGGAGCTGTTCACCTGACGTGCGGCAAGTCACGGACGGGTTTTCTGTGGATGAGGATTGACTTTTCGTTTCGGTTGTGGTTGGCACTTTGTTTTGAGGGAGGGAGAGATGTTTTATGGAGTTCGGGACGTGAGGAGATTGAATACGGGTGAATGAGGTGTTAATTTGAATCGTAAAAATTTTGTGTTAATTTTCTTTTTTAAGTGTTAATAGGGTAGGGTTTGGAGAAATGTTTATGTTTAAAGCTGTATTAACTCAATTCTTGAAAATACTCTAATGTAGATACAAAAAAAGAATATGATAATGAAAGAATATTAATGCAATATTCTTACAATATTGAAAGAATATTAACACAATATTGTTAAAATATTGAAAGAATACTAACACAATATTGTTAAAATATTGAAAGGATACTAACACAATATTCCTACAATATTGAAAGAATATTAACACAATATTCCTACAATATTCAAAGAATATTAACACAATATTCTTACATATTGAAAGAATATTAACACAATATTCCTACGATATTGAAAGAATATTAACACAATATTCCTACAATATTGAAAGAATATTAACACAATATTCTTACATATTGAAAGAATATTAACACAATATTCCTACAATATTGAATATTGAAAGAATATTAACACAATATTCCTACAATATTGAAAGAATATTAACACAATATTCTTACAATATTGAAAGAATATTAATACAATATTCCTACAATATTAAAAGAATATTAACGCGATATTCTTACAATATTGAAAGAATATTAATACAATATTCCTACAATATTGAAAGAATATTAACGCGATATTCTTACAATATTGAAAGAATATTAACGCGATATTCTTACAATATTGAAAGAATATTAACAAAATATTCTTACAATATTGAAAGAATATTAACACAATATTCTTGCAATATTGACAGAATAGTAACACAATATTGATACAATATTAATGCAGTATTTTGGATAACACCTGTAAAATATTGCTAAAACATTAGCTCCATTTTGCTACAATAATAATACATTGCAATATCTTATCAGTATTTTAACAACATTATTATAGATTTTTGTTATATTCTTCTATATAATATTGTTACAGTTATGCTGCTGTATTGCTGAGGCAAATAATTGATGCAATAATGGTACAATATTGATTTAGAACCTACATTTACTCCTGAAAGTTACTTTAAGGATTTAAACCTACATTTTAAACTTTTATAAAGATTAAAATGTAGGTTTTAAACTTTTTACTTCCAGATTTCACACTTTTGTGTTTAGAGTGTAAAAAATGTACTTCAAATCAGTTAAAGAAATCCTCTAATTTTTTTTATAATAAAAAATCAGTATAAAAATATTTCCAATTATAAAATATCGCGTCTGCAGCAGTATTCAAACCTTGTGCCACTTCCGAAAAATAGTCTTAATTTCCGTCTGTGTTATACGTAACTTTATGACGGTCGAGAAAAATATTTGATCGGCTGCCAAAAATTTTCTAACAGTGTACAACACAGATTATTCAATTTATCCGTTACGCTCTAACAATCCATTTACATAATTAACATTCCCTAATTCATCTGCATTAATTTGGACCAAAAATACCAGCGGTTCCGGCAACTTTTTACTTTATACTCGCAATTATCGAGCCGCGCAATTATATTAAATTTTACTTTCTTAATCTTGCGCGCAATAAAAGTATTCGGAAATTCGCACTGTGATAGTTAAACATAGTTGCCGGAAGAATATTATTTGAATAACTTGCGGACGTAAATCAGTCGGTTAGATCAGCGTGTTGCGCATAAGTATAGTGATAAATTTTGTTTAAAATCATTGTCGGATGTATGATTCTCGCGTTTTTGAATTATTCGTTTTTGCATATCGAATTATGGACAATTCTTAAAATAACGAAATTTAAAAGCAGCAATTCAATATTTTTGAAGTATCAAGGCCCACAACTAAAATAAAAATCCTCAAATTCACGTGTCAGCAGCTGCCAAACTACGAATCTCGCCGCTCATCCATCACTACAACGTCCCTCCAAAATAAAATACCCATACTCCAAAACGATCAGAAGCAAAACAAAATGAAACAAACTAAAAAAAAAAAACATTCCAAACTCGAACACAATCGTCCCCGCGGCGCAATGAAACAATCGTCCAGCCATATAACTCAGCGTCCAAATTAGACCCAATAGCTCATCCACTCCCAGAAGCCACTCCATAAATTTCCCCTCAACTTTCATCCTCCCTCTCAACCTAACCTCCACTATCCCATCTCTCCGGAAGAAATCACACATATACACACATGCACCCGCGCAGCATAGCAAAACTCGTCGGCGGAAAAGCCAGCGGCGGGCGCAGGAGAGTATAGTAGGGATCCGAGCGAAATGCCGGGAATGCCTCCACTACCACCACCACCAGTGCCGAAAGGTGCTGTGTACGCAGGCGCGGTGGAGTCCGGCGGCTGCGGCGGCTCTGCGGCTCGAAGCGGCGCGCGCCAGCCTCAAATCGCATGGAGAGAGCCGACGGGCAATACACGCGCGCGAGCCGATCTTCTCCGCACTGACACGAGCTTTGAGCTGAGAGCGTATACACACGCAGGGGCCAGACTGAGAGAGATAGAAGTTTGCAGTTCGAGTTTTTCAATTTAACGGGCGAGTAGTCGCGGTTGTTGGTGTGCGCAAGGAAGACCGGTTGAGTGATATAGTATATATATATAGCTGAAGGAGCCGGCTTAACGCGCAAGGCCAATCGGTTTTTGCCGCTTCAACTATATATACAGAAAACTCCTGGAGCTCGAGTGATCCGCTAGCAGACAGATATATACACATATATACCATGGCGCAGCTGATCAGCATCAAGCTGTCCCGCTTCGACGGCTCGCCCTGGGGCTTCCGGCTCCAGGGTGGCAAGGACTTTGGCACGCCCCTCGTCGTCCAGAAGGTCAGTTCCACATTTTTCCCCCTTTTTATCACCTTCGACTTTATCGACGCGGAACGATCGCTATATATATACATTTGAATATTCGCGCCGACATGGAATCGCCCAAGGGTGCTGAGAGCTGTGTTGTTCGATCGAGTATATGTATATAGCGAGTCTGCGCCGGTGCACGCGAGCGCGATGTGTGATCCAGTTTTAAATATATCCCGTATACGCGCGCGGGGAAATCGTTGAAGGCAGCCTGTGACTTTTCTCCCCGCGCGCGCGCGCTTACGGCTTCTAAAAGAAGTTGCCTGGTGTATTTATAAAAGTGTAAAGCTTGTTGTGCGCGGCTGGAAATAAAAAAGGCCCGTCTATGAGCGTTGAATTTTATGGTTATTATAGGCATTGATTTCCCGAGCTTTCGGCGCAATTGTTCTGGTTTTGTTGGCGTCGATGGGCGGATAAGTTATTGCCGAGCGGACGAGACGGAATAAAATTCCGAACGACTGGCAGGCTGCCCTTGCGTCCGCTAGAATGCCCGAGATATTGGATACGCGAAACTGGTGCTATTACCATAATTTAAAGTTTAAAAGCTCGCTTATCAGGCGCGCTCGGGAGGACGGGTTAATAATAATTGACGAAAATAGCGTGCTACCAGCCGGAGAATCGGCGAAAAGTTTTTTCCAAACAGCTCGCCGCTATAAATCGACGCTGGAGCATTCGAAGCTCGCGGCGCGATTTATTAGAGTCCGATTATTTGCGCTTAAACGGCCAATAAATAGTTGAGAAAACAAATAGCGGCGTGCTGAAATTTATTAAGCGCAACAAGTCCCGATAAAATAGCCGAGCGAATTCCCCAGCTAAGAGAGAATAGGCGCGTTGTCTTGTTTACTCGAAAAGCGAACCGACGCTCGATCTTTTATGCGCCCGAGAATAGAACAGCCGTTCATTCAGCATCAGCGAAACGTCTATTCCCCCGACACACGCTACTTACACCAAACCGCCCGAATTTCAACGCTAAATCCCAAACCACCTCGACTCCCAAATTCTCTCTATCCACTCCAACAGATACACATCCACTCGTCCACTTCTACATACTCATTACGTAAGTCTGGCGCTGGTCTAGAGTCTCTCGGCAAATACAAAGCTCCGGTGCATTCTCCGAAGCTCGGAGGGCGGCGGGCGCACCTGAGAGAGCGAGTATAGAGCGATTGCGTTGTGGAGAGATGGAGAGGAGAGTATATGAGTTTTATGGGTGGTGTGATGTGAGCGGAAGGAGGCGCAAGGTCACAGGGGTGGTGGGATGGATTGGCGGATGTGGGGTTGTTATTGGGGTGGGTGTGTGTTTGGGGTGGGAGGGGCTTTTTTGGGGTTGGTTGGTTGTGGGAGGATTGAGGGTTGGAGGGAGGTTGGGTTATTAGTTGGAGTGATGTTTTGGGAAAATTGCGGTGAAATCGTTATGAGAAGGAAATCGGGTTGGTTGATCGGACGTGGAAGAGCGATGATTGGTTTAGATAGTTTCTTTTTAGACAGTGCATTGTATAGTTAATGAATTTTTATATAAATATGCGCGAAATGCACAAATATAAAACAAATATTGTATCAGCTGATAATACAACAAAAAACGATAACAATAACGTTCGACAAACACAATAATTACTTACAAGGCAAGACACGCATTAGTCACATCGCAATAACCAATCCCCACATCACGAAACAATAAGACCCGCAACATTGTAAATTCGCCTAATTAAAAACTCAATCGCTTATCACTCTGACAGCGAGTCGCTCAGCGCCCGGCTAACAAAGTATAAAGCCCGCCGACGGCTCTGCTATGTAAGCACAAACTCGGCTAGGACGGTATACACACAAATAAAGTGACGAAATCCTGGCCGGCCAAATAATGCAAGCCGCGCCGAAAGCCGCGCATTTTTGTACGTTAGCAATAAACGAGCCACCTTCGCTCTCGCCTCGCGCCCGAGCAGCTGTCGCTCGCGCATTGACCCACTTTAGCAGCCCTCCCGATTCCCGCCTTTATTTCGCGCATCTCGTGTATTTGTGTATTTTTATTTCTATGTTTCGTGTTAAAGTGGGTGGCGGGTTGGAAATTGGAAAAAAACGCGCGTCATCTTAAGTGTCAGAAAAAGAAAGGATGTGTATATGTATAAGCGTGTTTGATAAAACATATGGTTCGTGGAAAATCCGGAGTTGCGGTATATATCCGAGCGATGCGTCAACCAGCCGTTCCGTGTGGTAGAAGAGGCCGATAATTAGTTACACGCGTGTATGCGTTGCCGAGCAACCGCGCCGTGGAATATTAATTTTGGGAGTGCAGCGTGAAGTGGTCATTATTATTGGCGCCGTTATTGAAGCGTGATGCGACGGTCTGTTAATTAATGTAAATGAAAATGATAAAGTCCTTGTCGAGCTTGTAAAATTGCTCTCTACGTATCATTAATTTTCTTTACCTCAATAAGAAACGCTCTCAATAAAACTTTTACGCTAGAAGAATCATTATAAAACCTTTCATCCGAACGTAAACACCAAGCCCATCCCAATCCATCCCCGAACCGGCCTTATAACCAACCAATCATCACCATCCACCCACACCCATTGAAAAACAATAAAAAAAAAACGACACTCCACGTATATAATCCCCATCGGAAAAGCTCTCCGATTTCGTAAATCCTCTGCCCCTCTCTCTCTCTCTCTTTCATCGGCGCGTCGCGCTTGGTGCGCTCTCGCGCTCTGCGAGGAAAGAGAGCTGGTAATCCGAGGCAAATTATTTGGGCGTTCTATTTCGAGAAGGTGCCTTTGCGAAACACGGCGAGCGCGCGCGCGCTCTCGCCTCGCTCTCGCCGCTATACGCTCACGTCGGCTGGCTCGGCTCTACGTCGCGCCGTCGACGCGGCTCGTCTCTCTCTGACCGCCGTACCCGTCTGTGTATATACCTCGATGAAATAAAACTTTTTGCAGATGCGAGTTTTTTTTTTGGTTTTTAGGGGGAGTGGATTTGGGTTGGGGGTGGATGGGAAAGTTAGATGGGGTGGGTACGCACGTTCTTAAGAATTAGGTTTTAGTGGGTTATTGCGTTGAACGATCGGTTAGGATTCGTTCATTGATGATCGGTTAGTTTACGAAAACACGATGGTTCTATGATGAAAGGCGCGATGTTCCGCGAGATTGTGACGAATGAGAAATTCTCGACGGGCCGCAGCATTGGAAAGTGTTTTTCCCGAAGCTTGTAAACACGTGTATTATTCAACTCGGAAATAGCGCTTCGTAACTTTCGACGCTTATTTTTAGATCCCGCGGCGATCGGCTTTGTTTACGATCGTCGATTTTTATTTTCGCAACGCTCCGCTCGTTTCTGTAAAAAAATTACTCCTCCACCCGTTAAACACACAAGAAACAGTTTCCCGCTTTCAAAATTCCCTGAAACGCGCCGGCGAGCCGTGAGCAAATTTACTTAACGAACTTACCCGAAGCTCCGACTAATAAGCTATAAAGCTTTAGCAAAACCTGACGTTATACCTTGAGAACGCGTGCAGGATTAACATAAATACAGCCCCTCTGGCCCCTCAGCATCCTCGCCTCGTATAAACTCCAAAAACAAAGAAACTTCCGTATATACACCCCGCTGTAATGCCGAAGGTCGCGCATCGCGCATACCGATCGGCACCCAGAAAGAGCCAGTATACAGCGCTCAATGAAACGTACACGGCCAATGAATAATCCCGGCAATCAAAATACGTGCCGTCGTCCAAACAATAGACCCGAAAACAAACACGACGCAGCTCTCGCTGTTTATTATCGAAAACTTCACGCCCGCCGATAAGCCACCTCATCTCGTGTACACACGCGCTTAAAATCGATTTTCCGGCAGCGATATGCGTTTTTACGGTCAAGAAAACCATCCGTTTATGCGTACACTTGACACGTGGAAAACGGCACACTTTTCACCCGCGGCGCGGAAGGCCAGCCGCGAATCACTTTCGCCGTGTCAGCGCGTATATATACTTACCGGTCTTGTTCGCCTTCGCCGCGAGTGTATATATGCGTACCGGTCGCGAAAAAGAGAGAGGGGGGGGGGGTTTAACAAAGTGTGTTTGGGTGTAATGCGCGGAATGCCGCTCGGTTATTCCGTTGTTTTCTGGAGTAAGTGTATATATACTTGGGTAGTTTTGCAACGCTCCTTTGTTGAACGCACCAGAGTGGATCGGTATATATATAAGCTACCTTGATCTTTCCGCGCACGGTATAATCGATTAACCATCGCGCTTAACGTTTAAAAATACCGTATAGCTAGTAATGACTGCCTCTAATTAAACGGACCGGCCGTTAAATATCCCACGATTACTTTCAAATCAACCTCTACACAAACACAGCCGTCCTAGACGATAAAAAAGCCAGGCCAACTATCCAGTGACTCAAGCAATTCTATTTCCCAGCTCCAACTTTCCGGGATGCACTTAAAAGCCAGCACGAAAGGCCTTGCCTGTATCGCCTTATCGGCCCGTATATATATATACAGCCGCTTGCGCGCTCGCGTTTGTTCTCAGCGAGAGCCGAGCATATAACGTTTTCACCTTATATCCCAGAGCGTTCGCCGGCTGTCAGACGCGCGGATATGTGTACACGCTCGGCGCTGCGTGGATTTCAGACGGGGATTAGCGGGAGGTTTGAGAAATTAATTAGCCGAGCGAGCTGTTCTCGCGATCGTTTTGCGAGGAGGGGGGAATGGGTTGGTGGGTTATGTATGGTTTTGTTGGGATGGGGAGGTTTTTTTGGTGGAGTGGAAAGTTGGTTGGGTTTGATGGGTGAGTGACGGGTTGGGAATTTCGAATGGAAAATATGAAGCTTGTGTGTCTTTTTTTAATTGGTGAGGTTTTGTCATTGCACGACGATGTTCGCGTTATATAAGTTATACAAGTTAATTTATAGATGTAATGAGCACGTTCCTGCAAAACATTCGTGCAGCGCGATAGCAATAACCGTCCTTTATGCTGCACTCGATATCTATGCGTATTATTTTAAAACAACAGGTAGTTAACTAGCGCACCGATAAACGTGCCGTGAATAACTCGCCAATGACTCACACACCTTTTAATCAGCCGTTAAAAACTAAAAAAAACTACATTTTATTAATCACTCGCACCAACAATGCACCTCGCAAAAAGCAAACCCACACAACCAGCTCCAAAACCTTCCCAAAACTCACCGTAACTCCCAAGAAAATACAACGCGCGCCAAAACCCATATAACCCAGCCTCTCCCTCGCACAAAAGCCGCCCAATAATTCGCCGCTCCCCCAACCAAACTACAAAGTATACTCCGGCAATAACCCGGCGCGATCTACGGCCGTGTGAGCGGGGGAGGAGGGCGATATCATTTATCGCGCGCATTACGAGCCGGCCGCGCCGCGGGCGTAAATTTCGCGGCTTTACGAGCGGACTGAAAGTAGGATCGCCACGGACAAATCGCGGGAGCTGGATTGAATTTGTGGCGGGAGTAGCGGCTGTTTTTATTGGGGAGTTTTCGCGCGCGATGTAAGTTGCTGGTCGCGTTAAGTTTTATGTGCAATGAGAGTTACTTTGTCAGGGGGTTTTATGAGGTAGGTTGATTGTTAAGGTGCTGGGGAATGGGTCTGGTATATTTGGTGGGATTTGCTGGGAGTGGCTGGGATGGGGGTGGGTAATGAGGAGGTATTGTTTGAGGCTGTTTTGTTTGGGTTATGGTTGGGGATTGGTGGAACGAATTAAATTGTAAGAATATGATGCTGTTTGATAATATAGGTGGAATTAGGTACTGCTGGTTTGAAATGTTTATGGATGATATAGACGTCCGCGAATAATTCGCCGATGAGTTCACAATGAAAGTAAAATAATTCCCAAGCCCACATTCTTACTCGTTTTCATTTTTAAA
>JAPYZA010013369.1:0-11384 GCA_030522685.1 Eupelmus azureus | reverse complement strand
CTCTCTCCCTCTCTCTCTCTCTCTCTCTCTCTCTCTCTCTCTCTCTCTCTCTCTCTCTCTCTCTCTCTCTCTCTCTCTCTCTCTCTCTCTCTTTCTGCAGCGTGTGGCCCGATGTCCTGGGCTTGACTTACTATGCGAATTTCCTGGAAAACTCTCCTATCTCTCTCGCTCTCGACACGAGGACACCGTGTAATTGATACTTAGCCACACCGGAATAGAGACAGAGAGACAGAGAGACATAGGGAGCCAGAGGCAGGGAGAAACAGAGAGAGAGAGAGAGAGAGAGAGAGAGCTCAGAGTTGCGCGTTCGAAATACACAGCGCACCTCTACTTCTCTCTCACCTACATCCCTTTTTATCCTGTATAGTTTCTTTATCCGCGGACTGGAACAATGAAGAACCCGTACATGCAGTAGTGTTACTTCGGACGCGAAAAAAATGTTTTCTCGAGGGCGCCCAGCGGATTTCTTCCTCGTGTGCTAATGACGTTTTTAGGCCTGAAAGTACGGAGGTTTGGGGACGACGCCCCTTTCTGCGCTGGATAAATTAGATGCTATTAATTTTAAGTTTGCCTCGTCCGGATTTCCATTAGGTGCCGGGCACGTTTTGTTTGGTTTTCTTGTTGTTTTAGCCTCGTCCGATATGATGCTCCGTCAATGACGTTCGTTTCCTTGAAGTAGATATGCGTATCTTGACAAGCTTTTGAAGGGTAAGACTAGAAGCAAAGTTTAGTTTGGTCGATTTTGGCTGCTGAAGTTTAAAATTTTAAATTTTTATGTAAGTGTTTTTTCTTTTTTCAAGTAAACTTTTAGTTCTTCAAGTTGATTTTTTCACGTACTTTCAATTTAATTTAATTAAAATTTAAAGAAGTGATATGAGCATTTTTACTTCAACGGATAAAAAATTATAAACAAAATCATAAAAAATTAATTAGGGGGCTGCGTGGAATAAGGGCATATTGCCTATATTTAAATTACATCAGTCTTAAAGCCTTATTCTACACAACGCTTCAATTTTGAAGAAATAATAACATTTTTTGATACACATGAGAGGTGCATAGATTATAAAAAAAAATCGTCGTTTTTAATTCAGATTTTCAATTATTGATGAATTTGAAATTTTATTATAGCTTAGAAAATTCACCGTCTAACTACAATGTAGCTGAAGGTAAAGCAAGATTGATTTACAAATGATTTAATCGACAATTTTTCCATCCACTTTCATCAAATGTATTTGATTTTTCAAATATTTTATAAATTTAATTATATATCTTTATTAACTACTTATCAAGCTAATTTATTTCTTTCTATATAAAATATTATTTTAAAAAATTTTCTAATATAAGTGTATGATTAATTTTAAAGAAAATAATCTGAATTTTTAAAGAAGCAAATTGTGTTAAAATAAATCTATGCTATTAATATTTTGACCATTGTAATTGACATTTTATCATTTTGTATTCTTCAACAATTATCTACTTTTTTATAAACATTGAATCATAAAGTTCTGACAAGTTTTTAATTATATTTTTATTTAAAAAGTTATTAATCTTCTTTAAGAATTTTTATTTGATTTACTGAGCTAAATGATTTATTAATTTACTTATAATTTGTCAAGATGTAGAACAAATAAATTGTTAAAAATTATTGGTTCTTTTGAACTGTAAATAAAATTCTTCAGTTAAATAATGTATTCAATTATATTAATGAAATTGGGTCAACTCGTGTGCATTTCTTTCGCAAGTATTTGATTAAACATTTAGCGAAGAGCGTATCAATTTTGTGTAAATAACTTTATACTTCACAATAAAAGAACACCTATAAAATATTATGAGGCAATAAACAGAGGCACATTTATAAAATAAAAATCTGTATTTCTCTATAAAAAATAAAAAAATACACTTAAACCAGAATGCGTTAAATTTATGAAGTGTTTAACCTTAAATAATATTAAAAATTTTATATTTAAGCATAAAAAGATAATATTTCAGAGTTTTTATCAAATAAACATTTAGTTAAAGTGACCGTTGCAGAATAATAGATCTTGCTATATACAGATACATTCTTGGTTCATGGTAATTGATAAATTCATTTATATCTTATTTAAAAGATCATCACGAGCGATAGCTCCAACTTAATATAATCGTAAAAAATTCAAGACTTTTTCCAGTTTTCGTTCAATTTGAATTTTGATCCTCAATAATTTCATACAAACACATCAATGCAAAAACTTGAAAATTCGACTAGCACTTCATCAAGAACGTCCATTAAAAATGAATAGCATCTATTTCAGCAGAATCTGCTCTCGACTACTCGACAATAAAATAGCGGAAACGTTTCTTCTCATTACTCCGCTATACCTTTCAACCCATTCAAACTTGATCCTTTCATCTTACGACTGCGTCAAAGGCGACCCCCCGCCGTACTCGTTATTTGCTTCTTAGCCGAGAGCTGTACTTACAGACGCGTCGGGGCGATCGCGCTCGAAAAATGAAAGGACAACGTATTGTTAACGCGCGGGTTCCCTTCCTTTTTTTCAGGGTTCACGACCCAGGATTTTTTTCTTCTCGTCACGGTCTGCTCTTTTGCCCCTTTGTCTCTCGGCGCTAACGACCACTTTCGCAGGTTACGGGAAAGCCGCACCCGTTTTTCCGTAAATCCACGACTGAGAGAGAACTGGACAAATCGCTTCGGTCGCGATAGGGCAGAGCTCGTATTATATATATGTGTGGGTATATATAAAATCACTGGTGTGTATATACACCTCGGGTGTGCACGTGCAAATGACGAGGTAGACGTCGTAGATACTTATACACATGACTTTACGCACTGATTCTGCTTTCTTTCTCATCATCTTTGTGGATAACTACGTGCCTGTTTGCTTTTCTTTATTTTTATAGAGAAAAGATCTATGAAAGTTTAGATTTGATTATTGTTAGAATAAATCTATCGTAGTTTTCGAAATCTGTTATTACATGTTCTGGTTCAGGAGATTCAAATATATTAAAATTTATCAAAAACTCGAATTCCGAAAATTTCATCGCCATAATTCTTTCTCTTGGAAAAAAGAATGTAATAGGAATGCAATAATACTAATTCTATAAAAAATGTTAGTAAATGTTTGAATTATACATAATATTAATATTAAATCAAATAGTATTTGCGTAATTATATTATTTTACAAAAATTTCTGCAAAGCCTTTCATGAAAATGTTCTAACAAATTTATTTAGACGCTTTATTCGGTTGACTAATTTAATATTTCTCTTCATTTTATATCAACTTCTGAGTAAATAAGCCTAACTCAATCAAATTCTGGAATTCCGAAAATTACACGCATTAACTTCCCTGGAATTCAGAAATTAGACGTATATTTTCCAGCTTTTTGTACATCTAATTATCCGTAATTTAATTTATTTTTTATAATGAAATAAATTAATTTTTCTACAATAATTAAACACGCGAATGCGATATACATCCCCCATTACATTTTTTCAAAAATTAAATTTATTTTCTTGCAATAAGCTTATATCCCTCTCTCACAGCTCGCTCTAGGCTCTTCAGTCTAATGAAAAAACTGCCACACTCCAAAACTCCCTATTTAAAATTCATAAATCCCCGCATTATACTACACCCACGCGCAAAAGAGCGCTAAGCCCCTAGGGAGTTTGCGAATTAAAAAAAAAATTTTCCTTATTTTTTTGAAAAACGGCCCAGTCACTGCGCGAGCTCAGCGCACGGTTTACACGCATACAAGACAGATAAAACACGTTGTAAAAAATGAGCGGCAAACATTGCACTTGCGCCCGCAGCCCTTGCGCTTGGCGGCGGCGGGATACGGCCGAAGCACTTTCCGCGCGGCGAAAATTTATGCGTCAAGGAATTTTTCTCAGTGCAAATATAACGTCGACGCATTTTTCCAAGTAGTTTTCCGTGTTAGAGCCAGCCTGTGCGCGACCGCGTGTGCCGACTGTATGACGGGAGGCGAATTTTATTAAGTGGTGCGTGGTCGGGGCAATGAGCTTTAGTTTTGACTTTTTCGGAGGTGAATGGTTTTAGTGTGAAAGAATGTGGTTGGGTTGGAAAATGTGTGGTAATATGGTGATTATCGAATGATTTATCGATAAATAGTGTTTCTGATTGAAATGGTATTTTTTTTTATACTTGAGGTAGTATTATACTGATAAAACATTTTTCTTTCGAAGTCGTATATTTTTTATACATGAGAAGCCTTTTTAATTTGGAAAAATATTAATAATTTTGCTGTAGAATATTTGTTTATTTCTTAATTTAAATAAAATAACTGCACTGCGCAAAATAAATTCTTGCTAAAAAAAAAGAAAAAAAAATACATGCTTGGTGAAACACTCAGGAGGCCACTGCGGAAAGTATTTTATTTAAGGAAATATGGAAGAATTGCAAGGTTGGAAGATTAAAATATACAAATAAAACTTTATTAACTTTAATTAAGTCTTCTATCTTCTTCATTCCTTGAATATTTGCCAAGACCTATTTAATACTATATTAAACTACGCGGGAATACATTTATCAACATGCCTTTATTTAATACTTTTTAAATGACTTCTGCCTCGCAACAAGTTTTCATTAATATTCATCTTAAGTTCGCAAATCCTCATTTTGTTTTCCATTGATAAAGAGAGAGAGAGAGCAAACATTCGTACATCCCGACGAGGGGCCCTTTAAAACTTTCAGCGCTTTACGTGCTCCATTAGCCGCTGGCTTCGGCGAATCAGTCAATTACACGCGTAATCAGCAAGAAACTCCGAGGACAGAGACAAGATTCCGCCCCGACGGAGCAAAGAGCTCTATGCCGCCGGTTTTACTAGCGATAAATAATTCGAAACAATGTAGGACAAAAGCATAAAAGTAAAGTTTTACGCGCTTGGCGGGGCTCGTGGCGTTACGTAAAAAGCTTTCTTTATTTCTCCTTGTCATCTGGCGGCCAACGCACACACACACACACACATGCTTACCCGCACGAACACACATACTCACACGCTGAACCGTTCCTCATTACTAGCGTTCTTTATTTACGGCCGCGAAAGTTAATATGAAAATATAAAAAATAGGCCTGCTCTCTCGCGTATCTCCCGGGGAGCGGCTTTTTTCCAGCGCGCGAGCTCGGCAATAAAGCACGCCCAGCGCTTATCGCGAGAGCGCGATACCTCGCGTCTTAACGATCGACTTCGCTAATGAGTCCGAGCGGCGGATTGCTCGTGGTCACGCAATTTTCTTACTGTCTCGCTAAGGCCTTCTGTCTTTCTCTACTTATCACCGTCTTCGTCGCAGTCTGCCTATCCGTCTACGTGGCGAGCTCTCGTTACGTTTTTTTCTTTTTTTTTTCTCCTCTTTTTTTTTTTAATGGATCTTTTTATTTTGATCGTTGCGATGGTTGCTTTGCTGCTTTTTAAGGTACTTCATTTTTTCGTTTATCTTTTGCGGTCGCTGCTTTTGTACTTATGCTATTTCTGCTTTTTGAGGATCTAGTTACACGGCAAACTTTAATTTCTTATTTTTCCACTTTTTGTAGCTCGTACGCTTGGAAATAAGGAACTGGTTAATTTTTGTTCTTGTGGTTTTGTTTTATCTAAACGAATTTTTATTTTTTACTCTTTTGGAAGATATTCAAATAAGTAATAAAGTTGCCATAGTACGCTAATAATACTGTTTTGTTGTTTGTACTTTCATTTTATTATTTTGCTTTCTAAGAAAAGAAGGTTTGTAGTGATAACAAATTTTTTGAGAAACATGTTTAGATGTGTTTTATAGTACTTAGAATTATGGGGATGTTAAAACCTTATAATTACTAACAATTACAAAAATCTACTTTTTCTTTCACTTTTGAATATTGAAAAATTAGTATGATTAAATCTTTACTTTTGTGTAGAGCACTAGGTGACTACCAGATATTTTTCCAAAATCTATTGTGATTGGATGAAAAACTGAAATTTCTGTAATTAGACGTAAATATAAAATTTAAGATCCTTTTAAAATATACTACTTTTAGAAAATGGCTATGCTTGCAACTTTGTACAAGCATGGGTTTATCTGTATGTACACAGGTGTATGTGCATGAATCGACTATGTGTATAAACTAAGACTAAATTAAAATAAAAAGTTGTCGGAATAAGTATATACATAACTATATATACGTTTATTAAAAATTTCATTGTTTGTTAGTCGAAATCTAAATATTTTTTTGATTTAGTGATATTTTATTGCGCTATGTATTAGTATTATGGAAGGCTATGAAAAACAACAATTCATAAGATAAATGGCACTGGTTAATGAATGTAAACAACGGCAAGATTCTATTTTGAACACACAGTTCAAATAAACAGAGTTACTATTAATCATAGATTCTTAAGTTGTCTGTTAAGAGCAATTTGGTAACACCCTCATTATATTGAAGTATGTGTAAGAGCGCGTTCTATTAATAAATCTTCTTGATAAACTTTGGGATAAAAATGTTTAATACACAATTAAGAGTGAATATACCAACACGCATTGATGGTGTCTAAACTCATTATTTTTCTGTAAGAAATATTAACTGCCATATTTCACAATGAAGGTTGGCTTATTTATAAGCTAGTCACGCCTTTCTCTACTTGAAAAGTGTTATTGGCTTAGCAATCTTCACAGTAAATTTCATAATAATTAATTTGTATACATTATTGTTTTAAGATCAAATTAATAAAGAAATGTTGAATCTTTATGAAGAGAATATCACACTCTTCGAAAAATGGATATTAATAATTTTGACTGATATCATAGAATTACAAAAAAAAACTACAATAATTCTCAACTTTATTATTTCTTGTATTACTTATCGTATTTCTTTAATATCGCTAGCATGCTGTATATGACTTTTTAACATCGGATGTATGAACAATCATATCGTTTTTAGCTGTAGCTATATACATCTCACAAGAGAATGTCAGAGTTACGGATCACAAATTTTGCTCAAACTTTGAAATATTGTGTCAGATGTCAAAAGTTGATATTTTTATCTTTATTTGGAGAAAATATTGAAATAAATGCTATTTTTTAAATTTCTTTTATTTAGTTTAGAAAAGTCTTGTAGGCCTCTGCAAATACATAAAATTAAACTAGAAAAAAAAATCTTTCATTTGCTTTTTACAAAATTAACATATTCTACTTCATTAAAAAATTATATCAGTTCAAAGGTAAACAACGAAACGTTACAAAACTGAAGCTTCAATTTTACTCACTATTTAATACATTTTTTTATCCCTAACTGTAAACTGCTATAACTTTCAAAGGAAGAAAAATATTTTAAATATGCAAAAAGCAAACGAAATCTTGTTTCTTTTAGTTTATATTTGTGTATTTGCAAACGCGTACAAGACTTTTACGCTAAATAAAAAAGGATTGAAAAACAGTGTTTATTATTTCAATATTTCCTTAAAATAAATCTAAAAATATCTGACCTCATATAATAATAATTACTTATTATTACGTATTAAATATTAATTTATTATTTTGTTTAATAATTTTTGTCACCATTTTTTTACCAGTTTTGTTTCCACTATAGAAAAACTTTTTATATTTATTAATAATATTTTAACTTATTTCATTTTTGATTTTCAGTTTTCAATAATATGTTTCCAATATACCACTTTAACCTGTAGTTTGAAAATTAAGAATAAAAATAAATTTATCTGTAATTGGTAATATTATATCTTTATATAAGCTTAACCTAATGTTTTATAATTCTATGATTTTAGTTTAAATACCTAGAACAAAATTACAATTTAAAAACTTGTTTTTTGAAGAGTTTCTCCGAAAAGACTTTTGTACATATTATTTAAGCTTCACTATATGTATACTGCAGCTTAAAGTCCGGTGTAATAAGATCATTTTGTCTATATCAGCGTTGTAATAAAGTGAAAAGCACATGATGTAATGGCTCAAAGACCTTTCACCGTTTAAAATACTTAAATAAAGTGCCAAAGTAAAGAGATTTTCTTTGTAAAGATAAAGTGTATCTACTAGCATTACCATTTAAAATGGTTTTAAATAGCAAAGTTTCTAACGCAGTCTTAAATATAGTGCAGGCATTTTAAATTACATGACTTTATTATTTACTGTTATTTTCTGTAATATCAAGAATTGTAGATCTTATTAATTATCATAACAGTTTCGAATTAAAAGTCAATATTTGAACAACATTTTCGTTTTGATTTTCACAACCAAAAAAAATGAAATCATTATCCATCACAAATTTCAAAGGATTTATGAACACTTTCAAAATTATCGAGTAAAACTGCCAAATAAAACAGCAATAATCAGCTAATTTAAAAACCAGCAAACAAAGCATCACCGCAAAATGAACAAAAACGAAAAACCAACATAATCATCCTTCATTAACATTTCATCCCGGATCATTTACCCAGCCGCAATCTTTAATCAACGCGGGAGATAAACGCTCAATCAATACCGGCCTTCCGCAATTCCTTCGTCATCCCGCCAGCGCGAAAGTGTGCCGAGGAAAGTGTCTTCCCGTAGTCGATGAATCCTCCGCCCTCTCGTGCCCCCGCCCCCTCGCCACTATACATCCCCTGCCGGCAACTCGAAATCTCTATCTATATACACATATCCGCGAGGAGCGACAGATACCGGAGCGAGCTTGCAGGCGAGCTCGCGCGCGCGCGCGGCCAAAGTTTGCTCTCGCTAATTGGAATCCTCAATGGAGAAACCAAAAGCGCGAACGATCGGTAACTGGATCCGAAGTGGATTTGTCGCGCGCTCGCTACACGCGTATAAGCCCGGGGTGAGAGAGAGGAACAGGTCGATGTACCCGTGTGCACGAAGCCACGTAACGACGCGTATATAAAGGGAGATAGAAGCGATTGGGGATCGATCGCTCGCTCCGATAAGACAGAGGATTCAATGTCTATCAAGCTATCTCTCTCTCTCTCTCTCCCTCTCTCACTCTCTCTTTATCTGTGTGCAAGCCGAGCACGTGTCTGTTTTTACACGAGAGCAGAGCGCCGCTGAATCCATGCCTCCCCCTTCGTCGAGTTCGTTCGACTTTAATCTTGGGGATGGTGTGTACCCACCGACGGGAGACTGATTTCCAGAAGCCGCGGCGCAGGATAAAGTGTGCGTTCGTCGTCCCGCTGACCGAGCTGCTGAATAAATGAAGCGCGCACGCACGCGACGTATCTGCTCGCAAGCTCGCTCGTTATTTGTTTAAGCGCGGCGAGCTTTCATTTCTGGGATGAGCCGAGCGTGTCGGAGGGTAGGGTTGCGAGCGGTTATGCGCCAAGCGGAGAGATCGAGCGATAGGTGAGGATCGTAAATTACGGAGACAAAAATTATTTTCGCTTATCTGGGGTGTAACGTTAGATGATGTGGGGTTTTATTTAATGAAATTGGAAGGGTGAAAGTGTTGTTTGGTATGGGAAATGTAGATGATTTTTATTTTTGGATATATTCTAAGGATGATCTGTTGATTAAATTGTGTGTTTTATTAGAGTTACAAATTTTATAGTTTTAGTTGTTCGGGCAATTTCAAATTATAACTAAGGATTAAAGCCAAACTGAGCTTCGACAACTAATGTTTACCGCAAACATCTTGGTACGTTCCTACAGTGTTGGTGGGAATATAATAATTAGGCGTTTACTGTAATTACATAATTTAACGTTTACTAAGTAGTATAATGAAGCTATTGTTTTCATCATCATAGTCGTTAAAAGGATAGGCTTTTTAAAATACAAAATATGAAAAGTTAATTCATGACAAAGTCTACTTTCACTTACAATTATTTTTACGAACGTGATTAATCGTGCAATACTATCTTAATATTCTTCATTATTAAGTAAAATGGCTGTCTAATTCAAGTGGCCGAAAACTCTTGTCTTATAGAATCGGTAAGTATTATGCTTCTATATAACTCAAAAAAATTTTCGAAGTTTTCAAGACATTAAAAAAATCTTACAAACCGGAAGCATATGAAAAAGATGAAGTAAGATTCCATTATTTAAAACTTACTTTCATCATGATGTTAGCTGGCGCAGCGCATGTGCGAAAGAGAAATGAAAATATGACTTAGTCCTGACAAATGCTTTCTTGGCCGACATGCGTTACGACATGCAAATGGCATCGTAAGCGCCGTTCGCTCCGCTAGCGCACTGTCGTATACTAAGCTACCTTTTTCTTCTCCTCTCCCTCATCTCTCTCTCTCTCTCTTCTTTTTTCATATTCAACGGCTTAACAAAGAAATTGTTACGATTTCCTTAATGCGTGCGTGCTAGCGGTTCCATCATAAAAAAGATTTGTCGCAGCGCACAGTTAAGAGAATCCCTTTATGAGTTTTATTACCTCCGCGGATAAAATTCCCGCAATTTAGATTCATCAATCCTTCCTTCCCCGCCCCTTAATAACTAGCGGTATTTGGAAAACGAACACCCGGCGAACGGCTAGCGAAGTAGAGCGGAATTTTATAAAATAAGCAGAACTATTTCCGCAGCTCTTTCTCTCGTGCAGGTAATAGCTTCATCATCTGCCTCCCGGGGTAATTGCACTGCGGCGGGGGCTGTAATTATAGTGCAGCGCTCACCTCCTCCTTGCGTACAGAGCGAAACGTATTACATTGTTAATCTCTACCAAAATAGTAGCCACTGATATCAGGCACGCTATGGCGGGGGCAAATTTAATCGGAAGAACGCCCTGTGCAAATCGAGTTATGTACGTTGCGATGAACAGATACAGATAACGCCCGAGAAGATTTAAATAATCATATAGCGCTGGTCCCACGCGAGGATTAAGTATTTAGCGGATTTATTCAATTTGCACGTGGATTGTAGATCGGTTTAATTTCGGTTTGGGGGAAAAGTTAACTTTAGATTTTCGATAAATTATAGTTTTTTCGATTATTTCATTAATTCGCATGACTATTTGAGTAGTTATTTTATAAGAAAACAGATGACAATAATTTGTATTATTTTATTAGTCGTAGAAGTAATTAGCGCCGCATACGTGAAATTTATGATTAGATTTTATAACAAAGCTGTAATATAAGTTATTACAGAAACTTTATCATTTCGCATTCATTGCAACATAATTCGTAACAAAAAGAGCAAAATAACCACAATATAATGAAATTACCTAATAAATAATTGATAAATAATTATCTAATAAAAAAAAATGAATGAAAATACTGTAACTATCCAGGAGAATAATACCTTTACGTAATAGATTTTGATGAAGCCTTGGGTGAAATTTCTAGAACATAACAATCAAATTCTACTGTTATAAAAAAATTATTATTTAAATTATTATTCATACTTATGATAAATGAATTAAAAACTTCTTATTGTACCGCAAAAGATGTTTATTA
>JAPYZA010013343.1:0-13111 GCA_030522685.1 Eupelmus azureus | reverse complement strand
AGAGAGAGAGAGCGAGCGCTCTCGAGGATCCTCCTCGTCGCGGAGCGCCCGGAGCGCCTCGACACAATAAGATGGCCCCTCGCAATTAATTCTCCCGGTTTTGCTAATTAAATTTTTGGCCTCCTCCTCCGGCAACACCAGACACAATGCGCCAAGAGGACGAGAGAGGCCAAGAGGACGCCGACGACGACGACGACGTCGGTCTTATATGGAAAGCGGCCGAGCTTTTGTACACGACGCGGCGGCCGACGGCTAATGCGAAAATTAAAGCGGCATTAATTCGGAGAAAATTAGTGAACGATGCGGTTTTCACGACTACATTGTTCCTCCCCCCGCTCTGTGGAGCGCTAATACATTACCGGGCGACGGAAATTTTCGAGCTGAAAGCTCGGGCTATAGTTGTTTGCTGCATGTGGGGGAGCTTCGGTGTGTGTGCGTGTGTGTTTGTGTGTTTACGTTTTTATACACAATCATTTTTGCAGAGTAAGCGTTGTTGCTTCTCGTGAGAACTGTCCGGCTAGGAAAGAGGCTAATAAATTCCGCTCTCATTTGCATAGAAAGAATCTTTTTGAAGAGTTTAGCGAAACTTGGTAAATGACTGTTTTATTCATGCAGAGGCAAACTCGACGCTTGTGATGAAAATATTGCTTTAAGAAGAAAAAATTTGGTATTTTATGACTGATTTGAAAAATGCGTCAACTTCTTGCAATAAATAATAGTTTTGTTAACTAAAACTCATAAACGACCCATTGCTTAACGATCGCAAGTATTTACATTTAAATGCAATTTTTTTCATATAAACGAATTCTGCAAAGTCCATCACAACTTTTCTACTATCAAGTTATTACGTAACTTACGTGCACAGTCGATTACTGCAGCACTCGAGAAAATGCATTAGCACCCTTGCAAGATTAGTCCTTATCTTTAACAAAAACCCAACATTTTTTTATCGCTTCCGATCGGAGCTATCGAGCTGCTCTCAGATAGTACATTATCATGGTCATCCGTAGCTGTTCCAACATTTAAGAAAATAAAAAAAAACACAGATCGAGCGCACTGGGCGTACATTAACAGCGAAACACCTCCGATAAGCCAAGGTAATTAGACAGATTGACAGTCTATTTTAAACGTCGAGTTAGGGCCGTGTTTACACGCGCCGGCGCAGCGTCGGCCAGATAAGATAAAGAATAAGGTCCCTCTGTGTATATGAGAGAGAGAGAGAGAGAGAGAGAAGTGCGTGCGCGGAAAGTGCGTCCCGACAAATGAGAGTAGAACGCCTCTGGGCTGCGCGAGAGCGAGAGGTGCGGTTACGAGGCTCGCGCTACAAAGGCGAAAGAAAGATGGAGATATAAAGAAAGAAACAATGTGTTCGTTGTCAATTAGTAGAAAGACGAAGCCGCGCGCGCGCGCGCGGAGAGAGAGCCGGACTCTTTTTACGACGAGGCTTGCTTGCGCTTGTGCGCGCGCGCACGAGCCGTTTACAGCCGAGAAGAATCGGACCTCGTGGACCGAATGACCTCGGCGTCCCTCGCCTTCTTCCTTTTCTCGCCGGCTCGCTCTAATATCACTTCCTTGCTTCGTGTAAATATGTATGCGTGCCTGTATGCGTCTGTGTCTGTGTACACAGATACTCGCGCTTGCGAAGAGAGCAGAGAACGCGAAGAGAATGAGAGAGGGGGGGAGGAAGGGCAAGTACGCTGCAGCTCTCGGCCCGTCCGCGGCTCCGCCAAGATTTACGGCAATTCGTTTTTTGCTTTCTTAAGTGCTTTCGCATTATCTCACTGCAACTAAATACTCTCTCCGCCGCCGCCGCCGCACGAATACGCGCGTAACAAGTATATTTGCCCCGACTTGCCGGTGCTCACACAGGCGCGCGCGCGCACGCCCGGCGAGTTCTCTCGATGTGAGCGAGAGAGAAAACTCACTTGCACAAGCAAGGCACGTCATCGCGCATTACACGCGAAGCACCTGATCGTGGCTCTGTAATTATTTTAGGACTACGCCGTGCCGAGGGAGCGAGAGAGAGCCGCGCTCTGGTCCTCTCTCGCTATATACTCGCGCCAGCCAGCGCCGACAGAATGAGAGACGTGAGGGAGCGGTGGAGGGGAGGGCCGAGGAACCAGCCGATGGGGGAGCATTATAATTAATTAAATTGCAATTTCATTAATATCAAAGCTCGGAGAGCGCGCGCCGCGCGCGGGCGTGTATGGATATATATGTATAGAGCTGCAGATAGAGCCGGGCTCCCCCTTGCTTGCGCGCGCTGCAAATGACTCGCTCGTCAAAAGTCATCGCGAAATCTATCTATCGGCGTTGAGCGAGCGTCTGCCAAAATCCATCGGCCTTATTAAAACGGATTTTGTTTATTATCGTAAATAATCTCGGGCGCGCCCTGTGCCAAATGGATTAAAGGTTCATCGCTGCGCTGTTCTTTCTCTCTCTCTCTCGCTCTCGTTTTTTGGATGAAAGCTTCCCTCTCCCCCCCTTTTCATTCTCTCTTGCTTTCTCCATTTAGTTAAATGCATTAGGCATGTAATTCGACTAAAAGCTGGAAGTTTATTTGTAGCCGGAGCCTTTTATACTTCAGCGGATTAAATAATTAAGTCGGATAATTAAGTAGAATTTCTAGTAAACTCTAAGTGTTTTCATTTCTAACTTTGAAGCTGAATTTTTCGAATAAATTAAGACGCTCTTGATTTAATTTTAGAACGAGAACAATACCGCAATAATTATTCTCCAAATATACATCGTGGCGCCTTGAAACTTATTCAATTATTACGCTAAAGATTTAAATCTGCGTATAAGCTAATCAATCAATGACATATACATTTTCTCGCGAAGGCTATTTTATAAAGTTAATTATCATGGAACTGCTAACGATGCGTTGCTTATATAGTTTCAACATTTGCATGTTATTTCTTTACGATCACATTTTCAAAGAATATTTATCAGTGTATACCATTCGCTGAATCATTAGCATAACAACAAGCAAATGCATCATGAATATCTAATAGAAACAAATTTTTCATTAATAACAACGGTACAAACACGCATTCAACTTGCCGTATGAAAAATATCCAGTACTTAATAAAATATAATTAGAATTAGAATTACCCACTTCCTGATAAGCGCGCATTAACTATAACGTTCAAGCTGTATTAGCATAAAATTAATGATCTTGTTATGAGAAAAGTTTTGTTCCTTTATTTCCTTAATTAAAGAAAATTGCGATAGATAAAGTTTCGCCTTGTGTATTCACGGTGAAAGGCATCAAGCTGCACTCGCCCTCCCCCCAGCCCCCCCCCCCCCCCCCTATCTCTTTCGAATAAATGGAAATCCAAGTGGAACAAGTAAATAAACTATTGAACAGAGCGACAGCAGCAGACGCGCTCGCGCGCTAATTTATACACAATCGATCAGTCCGCTCGCCTCCTCATATAATTCATCTACCATCTACGCACCGAAAGAGAGCGATTTTTATTTCGCTAGCGAGTCTAACTCCCCGGTCATTTACGTCAAACTAATACATACGCAGGCAGCACTCGGCGAGAAAATGACGGACACCGCACAGCTACGGGAAAAATCAAAGGAAGCGCGCATAATAATGCAATAGGGGAGCGCGAGCGAAGGGAAGGTGCGCGCGCGAGCTTGAAAAACGGATGGGCAATTTGTATGAAGCAGCGCTTAGGATCCTCGCGCGGAGTAATTATCCGCGATTTCGCTCCGCGGAAAAGGCAAAGTCGAGCGCCGGTCGAATTGTTCGGTATACCCCGCGCACACCTAAAGCCACCTATAAGGCCTAGCTCTCGCTCTCTCCTCGATCCAAAGCTCTCCACTTATACGGCGGATTCCGCGAGTAGTCGGGGGAGCAAAAGCAAGAGAGGGAGAGAGTCGGAAAGCCAGCTAATTAAAACCGCGGATAGTAATTAATTAAGCGAGCGAGCGCGCGCGCTCCGGGGAGCTGCCGAGGATTCTAGGCGCAGGGGTTCTCAAGCTCCCGGCTCTTAAACCGTCTCAATGTCATCGTTTCGCTCGCGCGTACAGAGCCAGCGGCGTGCATCATGTGGAGCCGCGCGCGGCGCCCCATTGAGGAAAATCGATGCGGCCCGCGAGTTCGCCCAGTTTTGCCGTCGCCACGTGCCGATATATACGCGATTATCCGGCTGCTGCCTCGCTGAGAGTCTCTGATGCGTCTTGTTATAGTGTCGTCGCCCGTCGGCTTCTTTGAGGTTGCAAGGTGTATAATGCATATACGGCTTGTATTTTATTTAACGCGCCGTTTACGCGGCTTTCTTGGCTTTAGCGGAGTGGTGAGGTTGAGGTATGGGAAGATTCGATCGAGCTGTGTTTAGCGGGCTACTTATTAAGTTGGCCCTCTGGCAAGATTCGAGCGCTCTGGGAGCGCTGAGTAATTATTGATGCATTGCGATATTACAGAAATTTGTTAATTAAAAAGTTATTAATACCCGTCCACTTTAAGCCCGAACTTTCGTATTAAAACTAAAGTTATTAATTTGTCAAGTAAGAGTAATAAAACTTTCCGGCGGGCGTTTTCAGCAGTAAAATTAATTGAAACTACAATATAAATTCTTGCCGCTCCGCCGGCCGTACCTACTGCGCTGTATACATTTGCCAGCGTTTAACATTAAAACGTATATACTCCAACTGCGCGCGCGCTCGCCAGCTAAGCCGGCGCAGAAAAATTTCCTTACGTAATTTCGAGTTGGTCTTTGCTCAACTCTCGAAAACTAGCGAGAGTGTTTACCGTGAGCATTCATTTATTGTAGAAACAGAAGCGAGCGAGCGCCCAGCGAGCCTATATATATACCAGCAGCGAAGGGAGAGAGACGCGAAGACGCGCGCTGAGGGAGAGAGTATAAGGAAGCGAAGGAAAAAAATCAATGCCCGCGCGGGCGGGCGGGCGGACATTAATTTCACATCCATTACTTGAAAAGTTTGCTCTACTACTGCGGGCGCTGCTGCCTCCCTCGGCCGGCAGTGATTTGATAACGCGCGCGGAAGCCTAGACTCGTTGTGATTGAGCTTAGAGCAATTAATGTTATTGCTCGAGGGAGGGTAGAGCTAGGGCATATATACACATAGTGACCCCTGCCTGGCGCTCTCACACACGCACTCTCATTCTTTGCGTGTGTACGCACACACAGCTCTGCGCCAGCTCGCGGGGCTAGTTGCCGACGTCGGCCGACGAGGCTGGCCGCCTTTCCCCGAGCGAGCGGCCGAAGCAATAGTAGGAAATGGAGAAAGGGGTGGTGTAGTATGTAGATAGGAGCGCCGCGTGTGTGAGAGTCTGCGTTGCAGGGGGCGGCTGGAGCGTGGGTGTGTGGATAGAGGGCGAGGAGAAGGTGCCGGGCCAGCTCGTCGCCCCCTTAACCAGTTATTGCCTATATCGCGCGCGCATCGATTCGTTATTACGCTTAGTGGATGTTTACCGAGAGCGTTTGCCTTCGATTTTTAATTAAGTGAACAATAGGACGAGGAAAAGTAATTTTTTTCTTTAGGTTTGTAGTGTGTTTGAGTGAATGGGGTATTAATTATCTAAGCTTGACGCAGATCTGGAATTATTGAGGAAGAGGTCGGTTGTGTGGTGCGATAAAAATTATTATATCCTGTAGTTTGAAGTAGCTTTATGATGGAAGCTTTTCTAAGTCGAATTAGCATGGAAATTGCCATCACATAATAATGTACACTGATAAAGTTTGAAAGAATCTGATTAAAATCATAAAGAAACCGATAATAGTAAATTTAGCTTTTCGCTCGTAAATTTTTCCGTCAGACCGCTCTCGGGAAAAAAACAATGACAAAAACAGAAAGAAAAAAAAGCAGGAAACGAGCGGCGTCAAATCACATAAACAAGGCAATTAGTATTTAAAACGACAGAAGTACAGAGAACGAGGCGTTTTAGAGTCGCATTTACCTATAGACCATAAATACAGCGGCGTCCAAGTAGTAACAGACATCCGAGCATCAAAATCCATTACGACCGTTAGGTTAATAATCTATAATCTCTCTCTCTCGGAAATACTAGACTGCGCATAAAGTATTAACGCCTGGGAAAAACGTTTAATACATCCGGAATTTTAAATGGACGACGGAGCTGCTCGGTCACACGAAGAAAGAGACAAAGTATAAAGAGCGCGCGCTGGCTTATAAGACCGAGCCCGATCGAATCACCCCGTAGAATGCGACGAGGATTATATCCCCCCCTTACACCACGTGCATGGATCGCGCGCGAGTGCATGTAGAGAGAGTACGAGGGAGAAACGAGTTAGGTAACGGAATACGGAAGAGCTAAGAGTAAGAGGACCGCTCTCTGGCCGTGTGTCCGAGGAGTGCCTCGCAAAATCCATATATATATATAAATGTGTGTGCGAGAGTGAGGAGAGAGTGCTTGGAGAGGCCCGGCGCGCGCAGGGTATATGTATATAGGCGGCCCTGTGGCGCGCACGTACGCAAATGAGCGCGCGTATAGATGTGAATACGAGAATGGCCAGAGGGCAGCTAACGTTTATAACATTAACGCTAATGGACTACCTTATACCTTATACACCGGCCCTCCCCCCGACGGGCCGGCATCCTCTTAGCGAGCCCTCTAGCTTTCTCTCCCTCTCTCCGCTGGGCCGAGAGAGCTGCACACGCGCGCGCGGACAGCAGCAGCGCGGCAGCATCCAGCTATCGTCCTCCATCCTCTCGCTCTTTCGCTTTGCTCCATACCCAAAGTACAGTATAATATTCATGAGTGCATGCAAGCTAATGCATCAAGGCGCCCGTCGGAGTAATCGCGGATAGGCGCGCTCGCTTGCGCGAGAGAGGGAGAGAGAGCTGCAGCCTGAAAGGCAGAACCCGAGCCTATCTATAGCGGATCGGCTTGCTGATACTGTGTGTATATGTGCACAAGCCGCGGGAATATGGACGCGAAAAATGTAAATATATTGAAAAAAAAAATGACATAAAGAGGCACACCGGTAGTCGAGGGGAGAGAGAGGAATCTTTGGTAAAAAATATGTACGCGAAACGCGCGGATAAGCGGCGGCTGATTTATCATCGCTGCGAGCGCCGCTGGCACACCGAGGTAATACGCTAATGAAATTCCTTCTTAATAAATAGATTTTTTACGCGAGCCGCTTCGTAGGCCGGTTTTTCGCTGCTGAAAAAAAATTTTTTCCTCACTCGCGGAACAAGAGCATCATTCGCATCGCGCACCGAGGCGCGAAACAGTTTAACGTAAATATTGCAGCGGAATCGACGAGCCCGACACACATTGTAGCGATAAGCCGTCGTTCTTATAATCCACGATTTTTACCTTCAATAGGATAGCTCCGCTCTTTACCGGCTCGGGCTCGCTATCTCGGGCGTTGCATAAGCCCGAGATAAACGGCGCGCGTTTTTCGCGAAAAAAAATGCTAATGCGCGATAAAGCACAAGGAGAGCTCTATTCTCGATCGGATAGCTCTCTCGACCTTGCTCTCTCTCGTGTCGCTTTTATATAAATATATATACATATAGTTGGTAGCTCGCAGGTATTAAAGGCTCGTTCGCGAGCGAGACAAATAACGCGCGTGCGGCGGCAGCGGGTTACGCCGCTTTCAACTGCCTGACACTTTGCGTTTAATTAATATTATATAGCTAATTAGCCCGTCGGGCCGCGGCCGCGGGGCCGCCCGACTGGCGCGGGGTTTTGTATATTAATTTAATTTTCAATCTCACGGGGTAATTCTCGCGGCCCGACGTTAGTTTTAATCAACCCTCGCGCAGCTCTCTCTCCCTCCCTTGTACTCGTGCTCTCCTTCGACGGGATGAGGGAGAGAGAGAGCAGGAGGAGGAAGGTGCGAGCAGCCGAGAAGAAAGAGTGAGTGAGTGAGAGAGAGAGGAGAGCTCGGGAAAAAGAGAGAAAGAGGAAGCTATGGTATAGCCTACAAGGTTAATAAAAACTGGCAATAAAAACCGCCCCTTAAGTCCACCCCCGAGGCGAGTGCCGCCGCCGCCGCTATCCCCTCCCTTTACTCTTTGATTCTCTCACCGTCTCGTTCTTTCTCTTCTCTCGCTCCTTGCGCCGCTGCCACATACACAGACGATCCTCCGGCTCCTTCATCCTTTCTCCCTTTCCCTCTCACTCTCTTTCGTTTATCGCTTCGTCCACCTGCTCGGGATTAACTTTAATCAAATATTTACATTTTAATTCAGCCGGGCCGCCGTACGCACTGGCACGCATGCCTTTTTCGAGCGATAACGCCGTCGTTTAATTGCAAACTGCCAGTTTTCGCGCTCTCGCGTACATAAACGGCGCGAGAGCTCGCGACGCGACGCCGCGCGCTGCACTCTTCTGCGCAAGCTATTATATTCGCGCGCTCGACTCTCCTTTTTCTTCCTTCAACGAACTGTGTCCAATTTTCATCACTGGAACACGAGCGTTGTTATTTTAATCGAGAGCGAGGTGGAGAGAGAGAGAGAGGGAGAGAAAGAGAATAAGCGTTTTTCATTTGCCGGCAGTTAAGCGAATTTCATTTTCTTCGCCTCGTCTACTCTCGGCCGCGCGAAAGAGCGGGGCCAGAGCGGCGCGCGCGCGCGCCTGCATCGCGCCCGGCTCTTTATATAGTTTTCCGCGAAGAACAATAAAAACATTCGTATATCCGAGTTTAACAAGTTTTAAAAATTTACGCCCAGCGTTTCCTGCCCCGCCGCTCCCTCTCTGTGTACGTACGCTGCCTTACATACACATACATCCAACTAAGGGAAAAAAAACGAATGAGCCAGGAGAGCTGTAAAATGCTCCGCGAAACCCATAGCTGTCTATACGTGTATAATGTGTGTACATAGGCGCGCTTTAATATGGAGAAAAGCCAGACGTATAGGTATAAACGGGAGGCTCGGCTTTTACGTAACTATAGAAACACGTAAACGCAGACGCGCTCACAGAGAGACAGATATACATATAGAGCGAGGGGGGGGGGGGGAGAAAACGAAGTCGGTTAAGAGAGTAAACCTTCGGTGCTTTAATTACCCTCCTCGTCACGTGATTTCCGCGCGCTCGCTCGCAAGCGCAGATAGACAGGCCGCGAGAGGGAGGAGGGAGCGAAGCGAGAGAGGTCATCGAAGTCAGCCGAGCCAAGCGCGCGAGCAGCCGTCTTATTTCAAAGCGGCCCGGATAGATTTCATCTAGGAATTAACCTCGAAACAAGAGACGTGTGGAGCGCTTTAAAGGATCTTTTGTATATATACCCCACACATACGTGTATATAGATATATGCGCTCTTTCTCGTCGAGCGAGAAAGAGAGAGAGAGAGACAGAGAGAGCGGTAATTCGATCGCGGATCGCGTCGTCGCCGTGTGTGGCTGTGACGGCGATGGCTGCCACATGTGTGTGCATGTGTGTCTGGCTCCACTCTAGGCAAGTGTGTGTAGAGCGCGAGGCTCGATAAGGGCCTAATTATGTACGTGGAAGATCTTATCGCTTTGCACTCGCCGCGATACCGAGCCTAAGCTAATTGGACGGGCTGCGATACGCGTGCGTGTGTGTGTGTGTGTGAAAGAGCGAGAGTGCGCATACAGTTGGCGTTCGTGTCTGTATATGTATGCCACTGCAGGCTTCGTGCTGGCTGTCTATGTGTGTGTGTGTGTGTGTGTGTGTATCTGCGAGCGCTCACCGATGCACTTACCTAGACGCTCTAAGTGCAATATGCATACGAGCAGCCCACTTTCCTTTCGGTTTCTCGCTCGCGCGCCGGCTAGAGCTATAGAGCTAAGCTGGCCGCCGTAGCCGCCGCTCGGCGCTAATATTTCGAGACGCCTGGCCTCGCGCCAGCTCCCCTAGCCTACTTGTTTTGCCAGCCTTTCTCTTTCTCTCTCTTTCTCGATACACGCTCACACACACACACACACACTTTACATTTCCATCTCGCTCATTTCTAGCGTCCATCGCTCGGCGATTTTCCAAAACGCGTGCTTATATATACGAGAAAACGGGAGGCCGAGAGAATTAGATAGCGAAAGAGCGTGTAGGAGTAATGCGCCGCGGGAAAACCGCCTCGCGATGATCCGGCGACCACGTGGCGACGAAGCGCCTGCGTGCCTCTGCACCGGCTCTCTCTCGTTCTCTCTCTCTCTCTCACTCTCTCTGTCTCTCTCGGTCTCATGATACCGACGAGAAAGATAGAGACAGAGGGAGAGCAAAGCTAGCTCCTCGTCTTTCTCTCTCTCTCTCTCTTTTGCTCCCCCTCGGTCCTCGTGCGATGTCAAATTCGCCGCACAGACTACAAGAGAGAAAGAGAGAGAGAGAGATTCTGTCCGGAGCACTAGATGCCAGAATATACTTCGCCAAGAGATTTACGAGTATTGCTGTTATTTTGCGACACGGGAATTATGCTAAATCGGCTGTACGCTTTTACCCAGCTTTATAGTTTTTGCATCCAATTTTCTCCTCGCCTCCCTACTAATTTAAATTAACGTTTATAATTACTTTTCTTACTTTTAATTGTCCCTGCGAATTATTCCAATTCATGATAATTTTAATGCCTTTAGCACCATTACAGACTATTATAAACCGAGCTAATCAAACTCTTCAGTAGTAATAGACGTACAGACGATGACTCACTTCGTGAATTCGTTTCTTTCCGCTCGCAGCACGTCAAGCTTATCTTACACTATCTGAAAAAAACAAATAGAACAATGCAAACGTCAAACACTCACCAGAATCCAAGACATGCGTGAACAGTTGCAAGCTCCGAGGACGAGGCTCGTCCGATTAGTGGCGATGCGCGTCTCCGAGCAGTCGCAAACAGTAAACTAAAAGACACTTTATTTTATTTCACTTTCAATATTCTCTTTCGAGCACTAGGGGGGGAGAAGCACACAATTCTAGTCGCGTGTAAGAGCGCCGCGCTGCAATATTGGCTCGAACGTGCCTTTATCAATCTCTCTCTGAGCGACGCTCGGCTGTAATAATACTACGTTGCAGGTATTGCAGATATTTATTAATAGCGCAAGCTTATACGATTATTAGGTGACGAGCTCGACGAGCGATGGAGAGAAGGATTCCTGCATTCTCTATGCTCTGTCTCGCTCGCTCTCTTTCGAGGTATATTGACTTAATACTGCTTTAGTGGATATTACTTTACAGCGATTCGAAGGGGACCTTGTTGTTCGGGGAGATTGGATGGACGTGGGGGGGCGGGAGAAAGGAAGGATATATGTACAAGTGTATATAGATATACGAATGAATTTATGTACGTATTGCTTTCTCAAATTTCTTCTTATCAGCTTCTCGGAGTGGTTGCTTTCACTGGGGCCCCGAGTCGGCGACTATCAGTGCCCGAGTATACCTATGACACTGTCGCGAGAAATCTCTTTCTCCGCCTCTCTCTCTCTCTTCACTTGAGCCACCGAGGCCAGTGCAAACGAGCCAACCTAAAATTACTCGATATTTATTTTCACTTGCTCCTTCTCTCTCTCTCTTCCTCTAAGCTACCACGAGCGTGCGTTGCGTAATCGCTTGAATATCCCTCACTCCACGAAGCCGGAGTATCGGCCACTTCCCTCGTTTATTCCGCTCTCGCTTCACTTCACTTCTTAGCTCTCCTCATGCTCGCGTCGTCGATGACAGCTGCGGAGGTGGCGGCGACGGGGCAGCAACAACAACAACAATAGGCCCGGTGCGCGAGCCGTGATCACGTGGCTGGAGAGACAGCGACACTCGGCTGTACTAGTCTGCTGAGCGTGCTCTTTGGTCAGGCCTCGAGGGTGCCTCGGCAGTGACTCACCAGCAGGAGTCGAGCGCCGGTCGATTCTTCAGCAGCGACGACGACAGCAGCAGCACCAGCAGTAGTCTCCGCTTGGAAAAGCTCCATGAGCGCGCAAGATGGGAGAAGGCAAGAGCTTGCGTGCTTGCAGCTCTCCTCGAAGCTCTCTCACTCTCTCTCTCTCTCTCTGTCTGCCTCGTGAACGAGAGGAGGAGGACAGGTCGAGCGCAGTAGTAAGAGGCGCTGCCCCGCGAGACAGGCCAGTCTCGTCGTCGTCGTCCTCGAGAGCTGGACGTGTGTGTACGAGGACGCGCGCGCGCTGCGAGAAATCGAACGTGTCGCTCTTTCTCTGTCTGTCTATCCGTCGGTGAGGGGTTATAACGCAGACGTGCGGCCTGAGTGTGGTATATAAACGCGACTGTGCGCTCGGTGCGACGGCGGACGAGCGAGTGTGTTGCTCTCTCCGGCTGCTCTCGGGCGCGCGCATCCCCACCGCGTCTCTCTCTCTCTCTCTTTCTCTCTCTTGCTGGCTGGCTGGCTGGCGCGCGCGTCGCCGCCGGCAGCACACTCCGCCACCGCCGCCGCCACCGCCGCCGTATCAGCCGGCTATAGTCTCTCTCTCTACATATATATACGCATGTATATAGATGTGTATATACGCCGGGCGTAAGAGCGAGCGAGAAGGATGCGAAGAGCGGAGCGCGCGAGGGGGAGCGAAAGCGAGGACATGGGGGAAGGGGAGCGAGGGGCGGGTGCGAGAGAGACGCCGAGTGAGAGCGACGGAGGAGGGGCATCATCGGCTCTCTCTCTCCCTCTTGCGCGCGCGGGCGCGGGCTCGATCCCCTTCGCTCTCTCCTTGCGTCCTCTCCGCGGACGAGTGAAACATTTCGCGGGTTTCGCGGGTGGCCCGGGGAGTATAGCGTGCGCGCCTGCTCTACTACGTGTGTCTCCGTGTGGCTGTGTGGGTGTGTGTGTGTATATAGGGATGGTGCGCGGGGCTGTATACGTGAGAGAGGGCCGCGCGGGAGGGGCTTGGACGAAGACGGCGATATTCCGTTAATTGAACGATTCGCGCTCGCGACTCGTGTACGTGACTACGTGTGTCTCTGTGCCGTGTAGCGAGTGTGTGTGTGTGGAAGAGTGTAGGTATATATGGCAGAGAGGCGCGCGGAGAGCGATAGATTGTGTCGAGGCCGAGAGAGGAGCGCTCGCGTGTATGTAAGAGGAGGTATATTGGAGGAGAGAGGGAGGAAGGAGGCTGGCTGCTGCTGCGGGGGGAGAATCGTGGGATTACTTGAAGTAATTACCTATTTTTATTATGCTCCGCCTGCGCCCGTGCTCTTTCTCTCTCTCTCTCT
>JAPYZA010013340.1:0-11782 GCA_030522685.1 Eupelmus azureus | reverse complement strand
AACACAATGTAACTCATAATCATCACAAACGTCGAAAAGTTTTTAGAAAAAAAAATTCACGGATTAGTAAGATTAGTAAGAATTACATCTCATAAAATCAACGTTAACCGAACAAAATAAAAGAAAATTTACGGTCAGACCCTAGAGTCCCAACATTCGGCCGACAGAACGTTACTATACCGACGCACCCCCGTACGCGACACGCAGCAGTGACTACGGCCAAAGCGTGTAGTCGAATTACAGCCTCTGCTCGCGCCGAAATGCAGCAGTTTTTTTCGGAATAAACTTTTTTTTGCACCCGTTCGTGCGTTACTGCTCCGCGTCGCAGTAGATAAAACCCAGGGCAAAAAACACGACGGTTATCAAATTTTACTACACGACTTTTCCATGAAAGTTCGATAAATCCGGGCGTGTAAATCGAACGCCGCGCGTGCAGAAAAAAGCGCGTAATTCTTGAAAACTGCGCGCGCCACGTCGAAAATTTCCGCCTCGATTTGGAGGCTTTTTTTTCAAAAATCCATTCCTCTTGAAATAGGTTCGTTCATTTCGACTGATGAAAATTTCTTTTAACGCTTGCTGAATGATGGCTGAAGTCAGAGTGCGGTAGGTAAACGGAGCGAATCTCTATTTGTGTTTATTTTTTTAATGGACCTCGAGTATATCTCGTTGAATGCAATTAGGAAAAAGTAGTTTAACGAATATAAAACTTTTAGCATTGGTCGTTGAATATTCCATTACTAGTGGACTAAAATTTTTTTTCTAAAAAATGAATGCTTAAATATAATTACAATGGACTAGGGCAGTCATTTATTAGTATTAAAAATTAATTTTTCATAATTCAAAATTATTGAAAAAAAATGAAATAAAATTTCGATAACTTTAATAGTATTTTTAAATATTCGAATAAAGATAAATAATAATAAACTTATTTCCATATAAGCTATTTTCATTATCGTCAGATACTAATCCAATTATCAATATGTTTTATCTAAACCAACTTTAATCCAATTTTATAAAACATAATTATTCCACCAATCGATCAAACCTCCAAATTCTAATATAATTTCAACATAATCAAATAACCGAGGTGAACCGACGCGATTGCACTACCATTGAAACACTATCGGCCACCGCGAAGAAACCGAGCGAACCATTTTGAAACGCTCGCGCAGAAAATTGAACCCGAATTTCCAAAATCACCGAATAATGCATCAGTCCAGTGCACTAGTCCAGCGCGCTCTGCAGAACCCCTCGCGCGCCGCACTCATACGGCACAATTGGCTGGCGTGGATTTACAGCCGAAATCGAACTTTTTAAAAAGCGCCGCGGCGCGTGACGGCGCCCAAAGAGGCTCTCTCCTCGATTTCCGCAACCATGCCAATTATAACGCGAATTTACGGTTCCCCTCGTCGCTATCAACGAAAAGTTTCGATCGGCGTGAAATTTGGAGGGGGGGGGCGAAAGGGGCAATAATTTATGACGCAGCTACGATTGCACTTAGAGGTGTTTTTCAGGGCTCCGGCCAAGTGGAGCTTAATTATCTCGCTCGTCGGGGCGAAACGCAGCGCGGCTGCGAGGAGGAAGTTTTATGAGAGGATCCCGCTGACTGACAGTTGGAAAAAGATTCAGCGCGCGCTGAAGTTTGTCTACTTTTTCTTTCTGACTTTGGTCAACCGAGTTCGTGATTGGTTTTTCGCTCTTTGGGGATGGATTTACAAAAAGCTTAGGAAGTTAAATGCCGTGTATCAGGCTAAGTTGCTGGGTCTGATTCGTTGAGAGAATTGCTGGGCGGCGAAAGTATTTTTATTGGGATTAAATGCTTGTGAGATTAATCATTGTTTGTTGTCAGGTTTAATGAAACGATGATTACGAGAAAAATGTAATTTTATTTTGGCAAATGTTTTGTGATTGATGCATTTGATTTGATTGAGGATTTGTTGAAAGCAGACCAGTTAAAAAGTTGAGGAAGCTATTATTTTACACGTCACTTCCAACTTTAGTGTGAACTTTGTGTATTATTTATGTCTCCTTTTCGTTAAACAGCTGTGACAATATATCAAATAAATGATAATTCAGAAAAGGATAGTACAGTAACGCTTGAAGAACGTGTATAACAGCTTTAGAAAGTGCTGCAAACTTTAAGCGGTTTGAATATTTACAAAACGTCTATGTTTCATGCTCACAATTCTGAAGTGTACTTTGTTAATGAACTTAATGAAAGACATTTTCCAGAATGTACATTTTATTAAAGCACTTGGAGAAGATTGTGTCTACATTAGGGAAGTGAAGTGAAAACAAGAGGTGCAGCAGGTTTGAGTCTGATTTTAATAAGTGTATAAATTATAACCACTTTTATGAAATCAAAAGATCTACATATAGGGTTGTAAAAGTTGTAAAAGTAGAATAAATGAGTAAAAATGTAATTAGAGCAGCATTCATCGTTCTTATTTACTCTATCCTTAAAGTGTAAACGGCCGTTCGAGATTTAATGAAAACTTTGAATAGGTTTTAATGACTTTTAAAGAAGTACTTTTTTGTCCAGATAGAAATAAGATATTTAAAATTACTCCATTTTACACAATCTCAGTAAATTAGTGACCTATTCTAATCCAACTTTGAAGAAACCTAATTTCTTATTATATTCATCGAATAAATTTGCTATATTCACTTTCGAACCCATAAATAACAAACTCGGGCGCGATAACATCCCACCAACGGATCGCTTACACAATATTCAAAGCGATCATCAAGCCACTCTCATAAAATAATTCACCGCCACCCACGCACCTCTCTTATAAATAAAACTAATGGAAACCACCTAGATTCCTCCACTCCATACGCACTCCACATTTTAATCGCATAAATCTTTCTCAACTCATCTATCCCTAATCCCCCAGCCTCTCTAGCATTATGTGTACACGCGTCCTCCTTCTACAGGAAAATCGGCCTAGTTTCCAGCAATTTTTCACCTGGGCTCGCTCCACCTGTGGCTGCAAATCTTCAAATCCCGCGCGCGCGCGACGAAATCTTTCACTGGGCAATCGCCGTCCGCGGTGATTTATCGAGCGTAGATATCGATGCGCTCGCAGATTTATTCGCCGCGACCCCGACTTAAGTAGCTTACGTCGCGAGGAGATCGCCGATGATTAACGACCTGTCCCTATATACCCGCGTCGGCTCACCGCACGCGCCGCGGATCAAAGTCGCCTGTGCGTGTAAGCGCGTCTGCGCGAGCTGCTCTCTTCGGGAGAGAGGAAAGCTGAAAGACGAGGCGAATCGATGCGTGCCAACGCGGATGTATCAGGTGTGGCTGCTGCGGGAGATCGCGTGAGGCATGAGGAAAAATGTGGTAACGGTCACAACAGAGTGCTGATTGCGGTAGGTGCGATCGGGATTATTATGCTGGGGTTCTTGGAGGAAGTTTAGTTGCGAGGAGTTTTATTTATTATTTTGGATGGATGAGAGTAGAATTTATTTTTAGTTGCGTGTTTCGATCAATTTTTAAAATTTGTTTTTGATTGAGCAATTACAGAAGAGTTCAGAGGATGTTCACAATTTATTGATTGTTTTACTCAGATAAAAATATTTCTTTTTTATTGTGTTTTTTTTTAAGTTTTTGATATAACGGATTGACCTTGCCGAGCAATTAGAGTAGTGGTTCAGCAACATTTAATATTTCGTAAAAAGCTGGATTAGTCTTATATAGAATAATTCTGTTTAAAGCACCAGTTAAAGTAATGATAATGCGGAAAATCTCGGAAAATGAGACTCAGCTGTAGAACGTGGCATTAGCATCTTGTGCCCGCTATCTCCGGATAGACTAGGCATGCGGATTATGCGCATTTAAAAAATATAACGCTGATGGACTGAGGCTTAAGGCCGCAGCCTTGGACTTTTCAGCGTCGTTTAAAGCTGTCAAACGAGCGATTTTCCAAAAGATCAAATTACTAAGTGGCTTTTGCTTATAAGAGTTTATCATTCTAACGGCTTATTTTCTAAGGGATCTGAGTTTTAGAAAACTTTAAGATAGGTATCAGGGATTTAAAACATTTTAACTCTAAATATATTGATTGTATTTCTTTTATGTGAAAGATTCTTGTAAAAGTCTCTACTCAAAACAAATATAGTTTAAAAATTTACTTCGATTAAACTGATGTATTACAGTTTTAATAAAAAAATACATAAAGATTTCTCAACTAATATACTTCATGGAAGCGCCAGCGGACTGAAAGTTCAGTCTAGTGCATTGAATTAAATGATCAGCACATTGCCCAAGCGAACTCATATTAAAAGCGTCCTATGTAGAAGTTCAAACAAGGGCAATGGTGTTTCTGGTAACTTTTATGTAAATTAAGCATTTTGATATACTTTCATAGCTTATCATCAACATAAAACTCTAAAATACATTCTACTTAAGTACATTAATTTAGTAAATTGTTAATTTAATTAGTTAAGCGATTAAGTTTATCGAAATCATAGGTATGTTTAAAGCTACAAAATAAGTTGTTTATAGACGGATATAAATAAAATGCTAAAAAGTTCTAAAACTGTAACACTATTCCCACATGTATTCGCGTTTGCGCACCGCAAGTTGCCACCTGATCTGGGCGTTTCCGCTAATTTTCCACAGTGTCGTCATTTAATTTCCGCTTTAGTTTTGGGCTACTGCTTAGTGCCTCCGACACAGAGATGACTATGTCCTCTGGAACGTATTTTACATACGGCTCAGAACTGCTGACTAAAACGGAACACGTTGGAAATGTCAATGTTCAAAGTTGCACATAGATATGCCATTTGGATTAAAATTTGAATTGCCTTTCATTATAATGGGTAATTAATAAGTTTGCATAACAGTGCATATTAATAATTATGATTTAACCGTTAACGGTGAACATCATTTGAATTAATAGTGAGTTCCTCTAAAGTGAAATTTTGCTTGCAACTACTTCGAAAAACTTAAAGGTCAATATTTTTTAAAATTATTATTGATAATTATTTAACGATAATCGCGTTGAACTTCAAAGGAATATTACAGGTTAATGATCAATATTGGTGATGTACATATTACTTTTGCGCGAATCGAGCAATTGATACAATTGCCGTAATTAGCGCTTCTAAAGGAAGTCAAGAGATCTAATAGTAGTAGTAATCAAAGACGTGATGGGAAAGCCATTTGAACTTGGGAAACTAAAATCAGGATTTCTGGATTAGCAAAGAAAAACAAAGATCAAAATCTGATAAACTCTTATTAGTAAATGTTACCAAGGCTTTAAACTTAGTTTACATTGTAACATATACGTATGCAGTTATAAAGCCTCACGAGATTGAGTAATAATAATTCAATCATTATTTAAAATTTGAATTTTTAGTTAAATTAAATCATAATTTATAAAAGATGCTCTAAGTAATTAACGGAATCACGTAACTTTATACACTATGATCAAAGATGTTCACGAAGGAATACATTTTTCAACAAGTTCATTACCAATTCTGAATTCGAAAATTATACATTACAATTTTCTCTGAAACATTATTCAAAATTGCGTGAGAAGTGCTTGTGAACCTAGTACACCCTTAGCTATTAGTAAGACTACACCCACACTGTATTAACAAGCTTCAAGATTGAATTCGCGCAGAAACTGAATTTACAGAACTAATAGTCTCCTGGTAATTCAGTTTAATCTTCAAGATCTTATTACTTATTAAGCACAATGAGTTTCGCGCACGTAACTACTTCATTGTAATACTTAAAATAAAGACCTTACAATATTCCAAACTACCAAAAGTACAGATCTACTTAAATAAAAAAGAAAACTTCTCACACACTCACAACAACACCACACCAATCACTCCTCGCAAGCATCACAATCCCTCCACACCCAGCAGCCAAGATCGTTAGTAAATCCATCATCCCTCTAATCCAGTCCAACATTGTCATCGACACATTATGAAAATGCACAAAGCCCGCTTCTTAGCCGCACACACTCAGAGCCAGCGCTAAAAGAGAAACGCGCCTCCCGGCGGCTAATTATATCCCGTCTCCTCGCATCCATCCATCCCCTCGTGCAGACGCGTGAAAGATGGGCCACGACCTCGGCAGCCTTCCGATTTCGTTCGGTTCGCGTGCGAACCGGGGCACACAGCTCGCGCTCAATCGACCCACGCTATCTCGCGTCGATGCGCGAGATTCTCATTTTTTTTCACGCGCGCGCGCACGAGATGATGTAAAGAAGCGCGTGTATATAACGTAAAGACGTGGTAATTATATCCTATATACGGGAGGAGAGGAGGGAAAGAGAGGTGGAGTCAAGGACGAGGCGCGGTTGTTAGTAGGTGCGCGCGGGGCTTCGCGTACGGCGCGTTTATTATGGAAAGGGTGTCGTCGCGGTGAGTGCGTAAAATACCTGAGCGAAGAAGGGCCGTTATTGTTTTTAATAGAATTTGTAAGCGCGAGGTGTAACTTTGCATGTATATGGCTACTTTGGGCGACGGTATTGCAGGCGGCGCTTTGAAAGTTAATGCGCTTTATCGAGGAGAAAGTTATACATATTTTGCGGAACGGTTTTTTTATGTTGGGATTGAATATCGCTTTAAGGGGGTACTGTTATCGTTTGAATTATTGCTATTTTTTTATGAAGAGTGGAATAATGTAGGTTAATAAGAAAGGTATGAATAGTTTTGTGGGCAATGTTTGAAATTAATTTTTTATAGAGATTCCATTAATGAATATACAAGAATAATTTATTATATTTTTCTTCTTTCATGTATGTTTTACATAAATTGAGCATAGATTTATTTAAACTGTTTTACCTTACACGCGCTAATGCTCCAGTAAACGTTTAAAAAAAAATTATAAATAATTTAAAAAATTATTTAAAAAAAAATATACATGTTTCGAATTCTGTTGAAAATAAATGATTCTTCTAGAACTGAAAATGCGCTTGTAAAAACTTGTTAACAACGCATGATATCTCGTACTATTTCCCGTTTTACATGGCTGGAAAAAAAAAATGTGACTCTCCTTTCATCTTCTTTTATCGCACAAAATTTATTTTCAAAGGTACATTAACAAAAAGATCTACGTGAATGTCAAAAATAATTGCACAAAAATGACGAAGCTTAATTAAAATACAAGCTTTGAAGGCAAAAATTTAGTTTCCTTAGAAAATTGAAAGCTAGTAAAAAATACTTCAATTAATAAACTAACTTTTATTAAAATCTTTTCTTTTTGTCAGTATCGCATACAAAATTTATAAATTTTGAACAACAATTTTTCGATTCAACAGTTTATTCGTATTTAAACATTCAATTTCATAAAATTCGACCTGAATTTTATCATTCTTATAGTTTTGAAAAAATATATATATATATATATATCCCATTTTTCATTGCGGGTATTCGAATCATTTATCAATTTAGAAATACTTTCCAAAACGAAACTTCCGTTCGCGCGAATAAAATCAAAAAGACATTTCATCGCCTCCCCTGCAAAATACCACTTCGCTCGCGAAGAAATGTCGGATTCCTCTCAAAAAGACATTAAAAACTCAAGGGGCGTGAGGGAAAGAAAACGCGTCCCAAGGTTCCACTTCCATTTTTCTCAATTTCACGAATAACTCAATTTTTGCGTCCGTGCCTGCCCGAATATACATAAATTGGTGTCGATAATCTTCGGCTAAACGTTTTTTGATATACCTATATAGGCCAATAGGGTGCGTCGAAAAAATGAGGCACGAAATTTCGTTGGCGCGTTCCGATGGTGCCTCTGAAAAGAAAAAGTAAGAGTGGATCTGGACTCACGCGAGGCTCGCGTCGTCGCTTTTATATGTATAGATCTATGGATTGTAAGGTATTTTTTAATAAAGTTCACATTGGGAACCTCGTAAATATTGGCGCAATAAGAAAGACCCCTCCGGATTATTGGAAGAATCCTACATTGTACGAGGACAAGAGTCTTTTCTTCTATTTAATATGCGCTGTTTTGTAAATAAAGTTTGAATCCAATTTAAAATTTTTTTTTTCAATTTCACTTATGTTAAGTAAATAAAAAATTATAAATTTACATGTTTTATAGAAATCATATTCATAATTCTTAAAACCTTATTATTTATAGTTACAGTTTGAGAAGATAATGTTTCTAATTGCAGTACTGGTATATGTATGATTTTTTATCAAGTTCGTAATATAGGTTGGTAATCAACGAATGGACTCATCGATGTCATCCATCAGTTGGCAACGATCTCGCTATTATTAGATATTGCACGCATTGTACCCGTTTAATTGCATTAACCATTAACTTTTTAATTGTTGCATGTGATTGTCTCAAAATTGCCTCAGTTGACAGTTCGAACGGCCGCAAGCTCGGATTAATCAGAATCCTATTGAAATGATTTCCCTTTATTATCTTTGCGTGTAAGGTAACAGCTGGAATCTGTTTATGCAATCTATCACGCTCTCAGCTAGAATGAAAATACAAAGTAATGTGCAGTTGAATACACCCGTATGATTCGAAATAAAACTTTTAACTGCTGCAGAGTAGTAAATGTTATCAAATCACCAAGTATTAAAAAAAAATGCGAAACAATTTGCAAAGATAATAAAATTTCTTTTTGTTACCTTTCAGCGCATAAATAATCGTTAAATTTTTTAAATCGCTCAATTTCCATTCGAACGAAAATGAAAAGAATTTAAATATTTTTATGACACAAATAAATAAATCGTCATTCAACAAAAAATATAATTCGCCCTACTAACTGCATTTTGTCTCATCTCTCTCTCTTTCTCTGAGAACATCAGCGACAATCGAACTCACCGGGGTAAGCTAAGCCTCAAGGCGCTGTACGAGCTATCCCCCGAAGAGCTACTCAATTCATCGGAGGGTACATAACGAACGGGAAACTTTCCCGAGGAGTTATAATCCGGCGGCAACAGCAGCGCCAGCAAAGGGCTTGGAAATCTCCTTGCCAATGCGGTTGTGGTATTTAGGGTGAGGCGCTCGATGATGAAGGGAAAAAGCTGGTTTAGGCGCTCTTATTAGCGCTAGCTTGTGACCGATAAGAAGGTTAATAATTTATTGTTACCCTGTTACAGGTACAATGTGTCAGTTTTGTTCAGGGTTTTAGAAGTAAGATTATTGATGCATAAGGAAGTATTATGCGTGCGTGCGTAAACTTTATAATAGACGTTACAGGTGAATTCCTATTGTTAAAAGGAAAGTTGATTTCAATATCATGTCTAGTTTTAAGTGGAAATTCGAATGTTATGAGTGAATTTGATCTATATACCTACAACTAAATTGTAAATCGAGTAACTGAAGAATGCTGTTTTACAAGATTATTATTGACAAGAGCATTGTTACTTCAGACAGTTAAGCTATAAAGGCCAACAAGAACACATCATAGTAAAATTTTGTTTTAATTAGAACGTAGTTTCTTCAAAAGATAGTTTCTTTGTATTTTTATTAATAATCGGCTTACGTAAATAATCTTCTCTTATGCAATAACAAAGGGCTTAGTATACTCTACAAATACTTCAAAACTTTAAAGCTAATTAGATGTTTAGTGTATACTATAATGAAATTAGAAAATCTTGAAAGCTTTCAATTTATTACGCTCTATTGTTCACTGCGGATTATCTCTTAAAGAAATGTGTTGGTAATTAATATACGGATTATTAATATTTTTCTATAAAAAACACGGTTTCCTAAAAACAAAAAAAAAACGATTAAAATTAATAGTTTTATAAATGCAAACACAAACGAAAATTACTTATTTTAAAAAAGAAGAATATTAATCAATGTAAGCATTGCGGTAAACGTTTGAATAAAATAAAAAAAATTCTTATTTACTAAAATTATTTACAAAAGAAAACTAATAACTGTTTCAGTTATAAGGAAATTTAATTAAACTTTTTTCTAAAATAATATAAACTTTATCATCGATGTCGAAAAAAATAATTATATTTAAATTAAAATTATCAATAAATAATGTACTGAAATTTCTACGGAAATAATATAATTTACATGAACTTTACTTTTTTCAAGAGTAGTATCCATATACTTTAATCAAGTTAGTACAATAATGAGCGATACAACGCAGTGCAATATAAAACGCCTGACAGCCCTAATAATTATGCTTATAATAAAGAATAATACTTTGACATAAATTACGAAAATGTATAAGAATCCACTGTCAGTGGTATAGTTTATGTGCGGACAGCTTAGTTTGCTATCACGTTAGTGGTTATGCTTTATTAATGGTATCTCATAATTCAATACTTTTTATCTAAATAGAACATTTTTCCTATTATCCACAAAAGTACATTATAATTAACCAAAATTAATGATAATCCTCCAGCTAGGAGTGTTAAAATACAGTCAAACAAAGTAAATCAAACAATAAAGTTGCATTATTCGTTAAAAATGCACATGTAAATTCAAATTTCATTTTCCTTAACACAGATTAATTTTAAAAATTTGCGTAATAATTACATCCGTGTTAAAAATGACCGTTCCGCTCCGTAACCACTAGACATTGCAAAAATTCTAGAATTAAAAAAATACCCAGTCAAAATGACTATAGTGCAATTTTTATGGTAATTCCTCCAAAAAAAAGCTCTCTTACATACCATACTAGTAGACCCTACCTCTCGGAATTACAACACAAACACGCAGGATCAACCTACATCACTCAACCGACACGACTCGAAAATCGCTCAAAACGAAGCGCACACACGAGAACTGTCCACCCCCTAGGTACATATACATAAACACGCTCGCTGAAGCCCAGGGATTAGCTTTGCGCTTTTAGCGCGAGGGCGCAGCGCATTACATTGCAGCTAGCCCGTACCTACGCGTAATCAGTTTAATTAACACGTTGATGCTCGCGTGTGCGGCGCGCCTACAAAGTGCGGGGGCCACACAGGACAAAGATAATTGTAAACAGAGGTGTACGGCTTTCAGGGCGCAAAAAGAGAGACAAAGAGAGCCGGAGAGGAGAGCAAAAGACGGGAGAAAGAGCGCAAAAGCGGGTAACGAGAGTGGATGAGAGGGAGGTCGGGAAGGTAAAAGGCCGTGGCGGAATACCATAACCTGGTTTCGTTTTATTCGCAAAATAAAATCGAGCGGCCGCGTGTGTAGCCTCTTCCGGCGCCTTTTGTTCGACGCCGCCTCTTCTTGCCCTATGCTGTTTATTATTACGAGCTGTTTATTTTACGGCTGCTTCTCGCGCGCCTATTCCATTTTCATTCGCGTTCTTTGGCGCAATTTTTTTTTACGCGCGGGGGCGGTCTATGTTTTGCGTATAAGGTGGATGAAGCGCGTGAGGGATTATTGCCCCGAGGAGTGTTTAGAAAGATAATTTAGCGAGTGTGAAGATTATTTGTTTCGATTGTCTATTCATATCTTTTTAGATATTTTTTACTTTTATTTTTGTTTCTATCTTTAATTGTATTTTAAGTTTCTGCTATCTATATTTTTTATGACTGTAATACTTAATATATCATTTACATACCATAAGTGTGACATAACTATATAAGTTGCATTACCTTTGTAATTAAATGTGCAATAATAAATGCTATCTACCCATCTATCTTTTTTGACTGATATTTTATATAACTTGATATAATATTGTATAATTATAATATATTATAACTCAGTTTTGCTTTTAGATTAAAGCTTATACCAGAGATTTATTTATACCAGTGTAAATTATTAATTGTATGTAATTAGTTCAACGATAAGATGTGTTTTTTACAGAGTATTTTATAATTCTAGAATAATTTT
>JAPYZA010013338.1:0-19027 GCA_030522685.1 Eupelmus azureus | reverse complement strand
CATCGCGTTAACAATAAGCCGCCCGCGCGCGCTTCGATTCCTCCTCGAACAAAATTTCTAAAGGATGTTTGTGTGGCGCGCTGGCGCACGCCAAATAGCTTATGCATCGCAGGGAACGCCGCCGAGCAGCCCCGCCGCGACGGCCTCGGCCTTCAGCAGGGTGATTGGGGCAGCCCAGGCAGCCCAGGGCCAGAAACAGCCGCCCGGCAGTCCTCTAGGCATCGCCGCGGTCCTGCTGCAGGGCGCCCAAGGTAATTTGCGCAGAGTGTCGAGTGGCATATATACGCTACCGGCGCGCGACGGCTCGGTCTCTTTTTTTTATTCGGCCAGATGGGAGATTTTTTTCGTTCGCCTTTTTTGTTTTTTATGATAAATCCTGTTTGTTCGGGATTTAACATTGTAAATTTTAGTTAATATTTTAGTTCCTAAATAGGGCATAATAATTTAATTCAACTTGTAGTTGATATGCTCTGTTTATTTTTATGTTTTAATAGAAGTTAGATTCCGTTCAGAATCAAAAGCAAAGATGCGGAAAGAATTTTCCAAGAAAAATTACTATGCTAGCACGGTAACCGTGAGATAATATATCATGTCAACCAGATTGGTAAAAATTGTAGTGATTCCCCATAGTATATTTACATTTGAAATTGCTACAATTTTTTAAGAAGTTGCACCATAATTCTTCTGTTAAAATCAACATATTCCATGGTCATCATGTTAGCATGGTAATTTTTCTGGATAAATAAAAACTAAAAACAATAATAGAGAATTAATTTTATTAACTTGATATCCAGTTTTCTTAAGCTAATGAAGACTTTACACCGTGTAATTTTCTTAGACACAAAATAAAGCTTTATTACATATGTTATCAAATTTAATTTTAAAACAAGAGACAACAAGTCTGCTATAAACTAGAAATAACGATTAAAAAGCAGGCTTGAAAATATTTACAACTAGAAGAAAGAATGAATCTTCTCCAAGCGTAACTGGCCGAATAAAAGAGGGTGGATCTCACGTCTGAAAAGTCTCACTTTCCAGGGGAATCGTGACAAAAGTTACGTACCCACGTACGTGCCCGCTTGGAAATTCTCATCCCGCCCTTCTAAAGAGCGAGCCGTGAGCGTGCGGTCGTGTGTTTTGCGCTCTCGTCGGCTAGCGGTTTGCAGTTTGACTGTGTGTGTGACTATTTGCGTGTGTGTGTGTGTGTCACAAGGCGTGTGCTCTGGTTGAACTTTGTCCTTTCTTGTGTTTCGCAAAAAGCCAACTTTTGCCCCCGAGACTGTCACGAGCGGTCAGTGCTCCATCCGCGCTGCATGCGAGCTTGCCTCCGATAAGTGTATACGCGACAGACAGGAGGACACCTCGATGGAGCCGACAGACGCTCAATGGCTACTTCTAACATTCTAGCTTTTCCCCTGGTGTGTGTGTTTATAGACTAATCTTGATAAAACGAGTTTCTCTTCTCTTGCTGAATTTTGCCCGTGCACTCTATCAAAGGCGTACGTGACTTCCCTTTTTGGTTTGTCTGTTACCGAAGCGAGTGTTTGTGTGCGCGCTCGAAGTTTTTAATGGCTTGCCGTATCTCCTCTCTGTATGGTTTATTAATCCGATCTTTATTCGCTCGACGCGCAGTGTCGCGTGGATTTCTTGGTTAGCCTAGGTGAAATTTGGAGATTTGTCGATTTTGTGCATGATGGTATAGGTGTTGGTAGTACAGTATGTGGGTATATGCAAAAGATTCTGATCAGTGGTATAAAGAAAATAAAAGAAGCGATAATTAGAAAGGCAGTTCGACAGTTTAGAAAAGCTAAACCATAACGAATATCTTCGGCATCCATTGCTGCACATAGAGGTTTAGATTAAATTATATTATCCACTTGTAATTGAAAACCTTTAGTTGTACAAAAAAAAAAGAAATTCTCACATGATATGTATAGCGACAACTTAGACAGTATGAAAATCTGGAAGATACCCAGCACTTAAAGCATTGAAGTACGTAGTCCAGCAGTTGAAAATCGTCAAACCGGTAAGCTGTGTGCAGGCACCACTATGTTTTTAATCTCTAAAAACCATAGAGCATGAAGTTTTTTAATTTCTTGATTCTTAGAATTAATGAACATTAGATATTCTTTATTTTTATCTATTAACCATTTTTAATTTGTTTATTACCAAGTTAATACATAATACACCTTTTTCATCAGTGTTAACTGCACCGGCAATTAAAACGCTAACGCTATACGTTAATCACGAGTAGGGTGCTTTAGCTTTGCAATAGCACTTAATAAGTATGTTTTCATGGTTCCATGTAATTATATATTATGTCCACTTGCTATCCTTAGTCCTATGAATCTTTTTTTTTAACAATTACTCCTACTAAGACTAAAGAGGTACCTGTAACGCAGGACTAGAGATTCCAAGGAAAACGTAAGATGTGTATAAATAAAGTTGGACTGAATATCTATTTAAATCATGCGATCGTGTATATTTAAACGCATACTCAGAGAATACTCTTATTATAATTTAATAGTCGCATAGCGCATCCAAAACGGCTAGGGAGTCGTAAATTAAAGCTAAACGTTGTGTTTCCGTTAGAATCTTCCGTTTTAAATTAGTAATGACGCTGAAATGAAAATTTGTCGTAACTCATTTCTCAAGATTACTTTTATTAATTCTAATATCGGCGAGGGAAATAACAAAGGTATTTCAATTTTTAACAAAATTATAATTAAAATTTTTATTTTAAAATTCTTTTTTTTTCATGATAATTAATTTTCAAAGATAAATGCTTTGAGTATTGACACTATTACATATAAATACATTATTTCGATCGTATAAGTAGTTTTACAAGATTCTGAAAGACGTACAAAAACGAAAAAAAGCAATAATTGAAAGTTAAATCTCGCGCAAAATGAAACAGAATAAAGCTAAACGAAAAAAGAAAGAGGGCCCAAATAGTCGCGCGTATCGGATATCGGAATAAAGCTTTAGAGGGCGATTTGTCGGGCTAGAAATTATCGTTTCGGAGAGAAGCAGAAAAAAAAAGAAAGGAAAACTATTGGTTGGTTGCATGTTGCACATTGTAGCGTCAAGCGGTAACGGGAGCGGCAGCAGTTCCAGCCCGAGCGGTAGCAGCAGTAGTAACAGCCAGAACAGCCAGAGTGGCGCCTCGCCCTCCTCGGCCGCGTCCACCGTCTACCTCAATGCCGCCGGCATAAACAGCAATGGCGCTACCCTCCACGCCCCTCGGCGCCAGAGCTCTGCAAGCACCGGTCTGTAGATCCTATACTCTCTACTCTCTCTCTCTCTCTATCTCTCTCACTATCTTTCTCTCACTCTCCATTTGTTTCTTTATAACTTTTTTATTATTATATATGTGTACTGTTTATTGAGGATAAACACCTTTTTTGTCACACCTATAATTGTACCCGCGACACTGCGCTCTGCCTCATTGCAACTTAATACACCTACACCTTACGTATTCCTTTCTCGTTTCTAGGGGATGCCAAGCGCTTTCTCGATTCCCGACTACATCGATCCCATATATTTTTCATTCTCTAGTCGTAAAAATTGTCCAGTAAAGAAATAGGATCGATCAGTTGGGAACGCAATGAAAGCTTGCATCCCCTCGCAACGCAATAGCACTACTGCATTCAAGTAAACTCGCTCGCGAGCAAGGTAAATCTTCCGCTTGCGACAGGCCTTTCATCGGCCGGGAAGGCTTAGCGGACACTTCCACTCCGCGAGCCCGTATAATATAATTTCTGCGGAATATTTATCTTGCGTTTGCTTGACGTTCCGAGTCTATAGAGTCACTCTAGATACGCGATGGCAATCGTCTTCTCTTCTCAGCAATAAATCTCAGCGTTAAACTTTGATCGATTTGACGAAAAGCGCGCTTTCTGTCTCTATACAACCTCAGGACTTGTTGCACACAGACATAGCCATCCTTTCGGAGTAGCTCGTATAGACGCGGAACCTGAGCGGGAGCAGAAATGTTTATACCGCACATTTTCTATACATTTCGCGTTTATAATAATAGCCTAGCATGTCTATGTGTCAGTGTCTCATATTGAGCTGAATAAAAGGTGGCCGCTGCACGCGCGCATATTACTACTACCACTACTAAAACCACATCACTCTTTCATTCTCTCGCTCGCTCGGCCGCCCTCGCAGGCGCATCCAACGATTTTGTAACAATCAACGACTGCCAACTTTGCGACGTACGCAAAGTCGACGTGGATATTTTACGTTTAAGTGTGTCACCACTAGCGGTGGATGTATTAAGTGGATCTACTGATTTTTGGAAGCTTGGGTATCTGCGAAATCGTTGGAATGCGTTTGCAGATTTGTAAATAACTGGCGAGCGGGCGAGAAAATTCGGTTTGGACGTCAGGTTTTTTGTTGGAGTTGGTGGTTTTATGATAATTTCTTCTTGGTTGGTTTAAATTAACGATGTCACTTTTGCTATATAAATTTAGCTAAATCCCAGCTGGGATGGAATTGGATTTATTAGAGAATTGAATGTTTTCCATTTATCTTTCAATCAGCAATATTTGGCTGAAAGCTATCACTGATCAAATCAAATGCAAGGGCTGATACGAAAACAAATCTAGAAATAATAGTAATTTCGCTTTTTCGAGTTTCGAAGTAATTTTTCTATTTTTCCTTTTCAAAACTTCAACAAAGTAAAATCAAAAAGCTTATTAAAAACATTATTATCAAGAAATCAAACAAAGCAAAATTATTCAATTCTATTCCATAGCAATCCCTGACGAAACATCAAACCCTAGAGAACCGACAAAAAACCAGACGCCAAGCCCAACCATAAAAAAACTTTTTTATTTTCCCAAAAAAATAAGAAGAGTAACATTTTTTATTTTCGTTTTCTAATGCATGTTTACATTCGTTGTGTGTGTTGCGCTTGTACGTTGCATGTGCGTTCGTACGAACAATGGCACAACCTCTGATACCACCACCTGAACCGTCAACGAACCGACACCTCGCAGAGCCGGAGGGACTACGCCAGACGCCGGGCGGCTACGTGCAGCTGGGACGCGATCCGGATGACGGTAAGAAAGCCAGCGCCGTCGCCATCGGTAAGAAGGTAATTCCCCATAAGAAGGCAACGTCGAGCGACGAGGACGCTTGCTGTAACTTTAGACGGTGTAGCTTGTCCTAACTGGATTCGAAAGCAAACGAAACGATATGTTCATCTATATTTATATTGTTGTTTTTGTCAATTGACATGTTGTGGACGTTTTGTCTCTTTTTTCCTATTTTTTTCTTTAAATATACTTATGGGACTACTTTGACACAGGTTTTTTCCGCTCCTTCTTTACTTTTCTTTACTTCTTTTTTTATTTTACTCTTTTTACTTTTTACTTTGTTTGAGAATCGCTTGTTTCAGGAAGCGATCTAAAGTCGCAAAGGCGCACTTTGGCTTTCACTGACAAACGCTTGTGTTTACGAAACTGAGAGAGACGCTAGGCTGCGACTTGTGTTCCTTTCTGTAATAAGCAAGCGTTTACAAACGTTTGAATGCTAAACAATGCAATGGGTGCATAAAAAAGAAGTTAAAGAAAAAAGTATATATATAAACGAATAACTGTTACAAACACTACACGCAATTTTTATTAACGAAAACTAAACACAAAGTTTATAAAACAAGCGAAAATGATAGAGGATAGGGGATGTGAGTCAAAAATTTTTCTAAACGAACTTTGTAGAATCGACTGCACACGTTATCTTTCTTCTCACTTTTGAATACTCAGGCAAACGTGGCACGTGAATTCCGACAGTTGCGAAGTGACGATTTGATCTTTCGTTACGGCGAGCATTAAATACTGCATTTAGGAGGGCGAACTTGTCAGCCTCGTCAGTATAGTTACGCGCCCGCGCACTAGTTCGCACGCGCAAGAGGGAGATATATAGCTCCTTTCTCCCTCTCTCTCTCCTACACTCTCTTTCTCTCTCTCTCTCTCTCACTCCTGCCCTCACGGTACTTTGCTCAAGTCGTTAGGAGGGACTGAGGCAGACAAAGTGCCGCCAAGATATTCATGAACTCTCGTGAGTAAACGTTTCTATACCGTTATATGAAAAGCATATAATGTTCTCCCGCATTTTTTTCTTTTTTTCTTTTTGTTTTTGTAACTGCATAAGGAAGAAGACGATAGCTTTTTGACTCTTGTGCCAGTCTATACGTATAATAATTTTGAAAGTTTTTAGAAGGAATGTTTGTAAATGAGATTTGATTATTGAATTATATAATATTACTATATACGAAAAGTACCATGTATAGCGGATCGAGAAGCAGTACTAAATTTTACTACATTAAGAGAATTGTACATTTTACCTAGATATCGCACTTTGTACATAGATATTAGTGTATTATACATGTGTAGCTGTAAGAACGCCTATATTCAATTTGTGTATATCCACATTATACTGTGTCAGTGTCCGTATATTTGCCCAATTATAGAGTAGATATGTGCCCTATAATTTCCGCCTACATAGATATATTCGATTTCTACTCGAAAATAAATCCTTCGAAGTAAGCCTTTTCCGCGCGCTAGTTGCTTTTTCTCCTAGATCAAATATTCTTTTACTTTCCTTATACTTTTTGCACAAAATATTCAAAAAATTTAGACTTTCTTCTCAAGATTTACGATTAGCAATATAATAAATAGCATCAAAGTCCATCAAGCATTTTTTATATTACAATTAGGAATAAAAAACTATAAACATTACTTTAAGTTATTTAAAGTTTTTCGAAAAAAAAACTCTTCTTTACGTTTTGGTCAGTCAGTAAGTTTTACATTAAATGGCAAAGTAGAGGCGAAATTTTAACAGCAGAGAAGCAACAGCTGCAATGGAAAGAGATACAGATCGTCGATGCTACTCTGGTATATGTAGCCAGGCACGATTTACACCTTTCCGATAAATATTTACAATCGCACACGTGCGATCGACGAAAATAAAAAGATGTCAATGGGGACTTGCGAGAACTAAGATCATCACTGCAGGTTTATTATTTTCCTTTGACAAAATGGAAGCGTTCGATTTGAGCTTTAAAATATATGCTTTTAAGTCGTACAAAAGACTATTGTGTTGCAAATTTTTATTCCGAACAATTAGCTAGCTATTTTAAATTATTTTTCAGTATAAAAAACGAAGCACTTTACAATTATTATACATCAGTTTAGCTCGACAATTAATTTTTCTTTGTCCATTTCATCTTACTAGATTTTTCGTGCATCGCGCTCGTGAACTGAATAATGCGTTTAATCATTGGAACTCGTATTTTTATAACATCAAATGGAGACACCTTGACTCACGATGCAAAGGATGGAGACTTCCAACAAGACTAATACCTCGCGCTCGCGTAAACATATAGTAGAGTATTAACGATTAGTAATAACCGAGAGGATAAATATATTAAAAAAGAAAAAGATGAAAAAAAGTAAGGGGCAAAAAAGAAACAGCCGAATAGCTCTCGCGCGCACAAATTTTCCCGGGCGCGCAAATGTAATTAGAAAAGTTTTAAATTAATTTAAGCCGTGATACTAAGTGGTGTCTTCTTGACGACAACGCCTCTCTTTATTCGCTCGGAGCCCTTCGAGAATGAAGCGAGAGCGGAAAGATCCGTCGTTAAGTGGATTTCCTTTTTTCGCCGTGTTCATGAAAGTAATCGCGGAGCCTCGCACTAGCGCAACGGGAAGTCTCGATTCAGCAATGCGGAACTAATTATAATTTGCTTTTCTGTTTTCTTTTCTGTATTTTCGTTGCTGTCAATATATAAAAATAACGTCAATCGATTCTCGAGCAAGCAGATGTAAGATAAGGAATGAGAATCCACGTGTAAAATTTAGTGTATCATTAAGCAAACAAGATGTTATTAAATGAGGTCCCGTACGAAAGTGCGGCGCGTGTTCGTCTTTAAAAGAATAATAATATTGCTTATAGACATACGAATCGTCTGTCCTATCAAGACCTGCAGCCAGCTTTCAACGAACTCGCAGTGCTCAGGTAATGCGCCAATTACCGTAGTCTTTAGTGACATACCCCTTTTACACACACGCAGGCGATCTCCAAAAATTTTTTTTATATAGGCGTAGGACGCCCTATATATTATTACCTTATACATGCATTTTCAATATATAAAGTAGTTCTTATATCACAATGCACTTTTACTGGCACTTATGAAATGTCCATTCACGAAGATTATGCAATTGTAAAATCACATTTTGAGTAAATATTAATTAAATTCAAGTTATTTGGAAAGTATTTTTAGTGTAACTTTTTTATTATAATATTATCCTTTTTTATATATATATATATACATTAAATCTTATATTTGTACATTTATTTCTTCGACTATAAACCTTTTCTAATATTTACTATTTTCTTGCTATTTAAAAATAACAATACAAAAACTGTTCCTGCAAGTCCCATAAACTAATTCGTTCAAACTGTACATGCTAACCTTTTCGGAAAAGTATTCACATAGCTCTTGAAGAATTTAAAACTTTTTTTTTTCTATATAGGCTCAACAGTAAATATTTAAGCCCGACGATATGAATAAGAACAATAAGATTTGCATTTTAACGAGCGCCTTGAAATTTAAATAATCTGCATATCACTGACCAAATTTAAATTTGTAAAAAAATTATTTAGTGGTAGACATGGTGGTGGTCAAATTGGCATAATTACATAATTTATTTTCTAAAATATATGAATATCATTCATTTAAAGTTTATTTAAATTTTGTACGGAGAGTGAAAAAGATTTTTTTTTTCAACTAAATAAAACGAAGAGAGAGAGAAAGGAAATTGAAAAGCAGGAAATGACTAATCGTTAAGATGAAGGGCAGTATGGTCTACACGATAAAAAGAAGAAAAAAATTTTTTTCTTTCATATCGACGATCGTGGACGAACTAAAGACCTTTAACATAATAAATGGGCTATACACGTGAAACAAATAGACATTTCCTCGGAACAAAAAATTATTTTAGTTTAGAAAATCAAAATTTACGAGCAATTAGCCTAGACTAGACTAGTAGTCACAGAACCACTTTCGTCCACGATCTTGGAATATATTCGGTCAAACAGATCGTTAGATAGACTAACATTATTAATAGAGCTATTCCAATATTGCAGAATAGTAGCACCAAAAAAACACAAGAGTTAAAATTCTTTGATCTCAGTTTTTTCTTTACTAAAATAATTAAGAAATCTTTTAAATGTGTGTTGACTAACACGGAATGAGTTCAATAGAAACAGACGTTTGAGAATATCAAGTTGTTGATTTTAATAGTAAAAGAGTAAAAAAGAAATTATATATTTAAAGAAATTCGTGCATGTGGCTGTTGTGCTGTACATTGTTTCTCGGAGTGAGCCCGACGACGAGGTCGTAGAACAGCCCGAATTCTTTACTGATCCTGTCATATTGACGATTACAGCTCGACGCCAGGAAATCATAAAGATGACGGAGCAGCTCATCGAGAGCATCAACACTGGTGATTTCGAGGCGTACACGTGAGTTTTATTTTACTTTTTATATGACATCCATTCTCTTACCAGTATATTACGCCCCTAGGGAGGTAAAGTTTTGACAAGTCCATAGCATGTGCAAATGGCAAACACGTGTTAAGGGGTCACCATTTTACTTCCTGCACACCAATACTATTTTTTGTCATACCGTGTCCGAAAATACCACTTTCATGATTTTAAGAGAGGAGCGAAAGTGTTAGTTACGGCAAGTGTATTTTATAGTAAAAAGTCAAATTTTTGTCAAACTGTTGCGTGATTATGATAACTTTGAAAAGGTAGTTCTCTATCTGTTTCGTGTAGATACTACACTTTCAGATTTTTTAAAATTATTTTCTCAGTTTTATAATTCAAGCATAAATATAATTGAAAGAGAAATTTTCCAATATAAAGGACATTTATTTTGCTCGGTAATTTGCTTTACCATTATTGAAATCGAAGTTTTTTTATTTTTAATTATTCCGGCATAGATAAATAACGATTTTCTCCTTTTAAAAATAAATACCTTTTTGAAAAGATTGGCTTGATATATATTTTAACTTTATCCTTTAAATTATAGTATAATATATTTTTAGTACTTAAAAGAAAGAGCAAAATTTCGTTTTTAACAAGCTATTTTTTTTATTTGAAGATCCATTTTTAAGATCAGAAATTTTATTTCTTTGTATAATGGTTTATATTGAAAATATTTAGTATTGACTGATGTTTACAAATAATTAATTTCAATAATTTTTTTTTTAAAAAACTTAGCAACTTTGGTAAAAAATTGACAAAATTCTGGGCAGAATTTCTGGTTTATCTTTTAGAATATTAGAAACCTACCTTGAATAGTTTAAAATATTTTATTAAATTTTACATTAATTTTGTTTTAAACTAAATCAATCCAATTTTTCAACTTTTTTTTTAATTTAGTACATAATAAATAAGTATATACACTTTTCCTTTTGTAATCTATTAAACATTTATACTAAAATTGAGCTATTAGGTTGTATGCATTCTTTAAAAATATATATATATATATATATATTCAGGACTCATACAATTTGTACTGGTCATCACTTGATTCTCAAAATGATTTAGTAAAATAAGTCAAAATATAAATTTCCAATTAACTGCAGTTTAATGAAAAAAAAATTAATAGGACATTGAAAATTTGACGCGTTTTTATAGATTAATGTTTGACCAAAGCTGACATCATGTAACTAAATTTCAGGAAAATCTGTGATCCCCACCTGACCGCGTTTGAACCAGAGGCTCTAGGTAATTTAGTCGAGGGAATGGAATTTCACAAATTTTACTTTGATAATGGTAATTATATCTTATTTTGCATCACACACTTACGCTGCAACAGCTCGCACCTTGTAAATATGAATGTGCTTTTATTGCCTAGCACTGCAGCCTTATATATCCATAAAAAAATGCAAACCTATACATCCTTTCCCCGTGATGTGATTCCTCATCCAAAAATTTGATTTTGCCAGCTTCTTATATATTTTAATTTGTTTTCTAACAATTTTTAAAATTATCTTTATATTATTCGTGCACTAACAATTTAAAATATCGCTTATGTAAGTACTTATTATTTTCAAAAAGTTTAACTTTTATCGTTACGATATAATTTCGCATATAAAAAGTTTGAACGATATCGCAAAGTATTAATAGTTTGCAGTAATAATTAAAATATAAATACAGGCGATGAAAGTAATGAGAGGACGAAAGTTTCCTCAAGTATCCTATATATCTCAGCGATATCCTATACTTACGGAAGAATTGCATGGGTTCGAGTCGCTAGACTAAAAAGATAGCGTATGCTTCAATAAAGTTTCTTCATTAACCCACCTCTTTATAACTTGTACGCTCTCTCTCTTTCTCTCTCTCTCTCTCTCTCTCTCTCTCTCTCTCTCTCTCTTTTTCCACCCCTGTCTTTCTCTTTTGCTTGCTCGTATCTCAATTATTACTTTATATAGAGTTTTACCCTACCCTAGACTCCTTTTTGGCACCATACAATTAACTTTTATCCGAATTAATCTTTTCGTAATTTCTTTGCACTCTTTATGTGCAGGGTTGTCGTTTCCATTAGATCATGTTCCTGACAAATTATTCTTAACTTTAAATTAGTATTACACAATTTGTTTGGCAATGAGAAATAGTAATGATAAATATATATAAAAGTGCATTGTTTATTTCAATGTTAATTCAAAAAGTTTGCAGTTTCATTGCTCTCAATTAATATCCATCAACTTTTGATTTGTCAGCATTATTTCATTAAAAGCACCCAGCAATTTTATACATATCAGTACTAGTGTTTGTGTGTGAGTGCGCTGGCCAGCCTGGCGGAGTAACTATTTATGCGTGTATGTTTGTACGAAAGTAGTGCTCGGGAAGAACTGCAAGGCCGTCAACACAACGATCCTGAATCCTCACGTTCACCTGCTCGGCGAGGACGCTGCCTGCATCGCGTACGTCAGACTCACCCAGTACATGGACAAGTACGTATATATTTACACATGCACCCTCTAAATAGCGTGCCGGCCGTCCATCACTTCTCCAAAAATCGTTAATATTTACATGCCGCTGAATTTAGACCGGCGCCTGACTTGTTGTCGGCTGATTAATAGTCTGCTATCAAACACGATTAATGTTTACAAATTCGAATTTTAAGCTGCTCGTTTCCGTTTGAAGCGCTTTTATTGTCAAAAATTCATTGTCGGAAGTTATTTAATTAACTTGGAAATACATACACGCATAAATAGTTACTCCGCCAGGCTGGCCAGCGCACTCACACACAAACACTAGTACTGATATGTATAAAATTGCTGGGTGCTTTTAATGAAAAAAAAAAAAAAAATACAAAAGAATATTACGTTTATTCTTGAAATTGCAATATTCACTTCTTAAATCTGAAAAGTGAGCATAAATTATTACTTTATTATAAAAATTTTACAGTTTTCAGTTTTGCAATCTTTCTCCTTTTATAAAAGTTGGAAATAAAGAACAATAATCAATTGAGAAATACAGATGCTCAATATACAATTTATACCTTATAAAATTTGTATTTTATAAATATTTTAAAAACATAATTACAGAAATTAATTTCTCTTGATGAAAACGTTATTTGATCGTTATAATGTTTAACTTATTAGTCACAACAATATAAATACTGATTAGTGATCAATTCCAATAAGTTTTTAAGCGTGTAAATAAAAAGTTAAATAACAGCCTAACAATCATGCGTTTTCAAACTTTTCCAGACAAGGCGTCGCGCACACCCAACAGAGCGAAGAGAGCCGCATCTGGCACAAGAAGGACAACAAGTGGCAGAACGTGCACTTCCATCGTAGCGCGGTGACGGGCCCCTCGCCCTTCGCCTTCAACAAGTAAGGCCCGCAGAAGCGAGCCGGCGGCGAAATTCACCGTGAGGAAGTTTGCAGCAAGAAGCGGCAGAGAAGCATAAGTTGAAACAAAATAAACAAAGAAAGAAAACAAAAAAAAAAATAAACGTACCGTACACACTTGGTTGTCCCATTGACGAGAGAAAACAAAGCAAACAGAATAAAACGATACAACTAAAAATCTAGAAACTAAGCGCGCGATGCTAATTGCTAATGGAAGGATGGAAAAAGCGTAGCCGCAATATTCGTTTTTAGCGTACTTACTCCTGCACTCTGCATGCTACTCTTGGCGCATGCGCTTAGGATGAAGAAGTTGGACACTTGGCGCGAAGACGAACGAGGAGTGTGATTTTTCTGAGGGCAGGCAGGGCCGAACGACGAGAGGAAGATGGAAACTAGGGAAAGTTTGCGACAAAGCAGAAGGCAGGCCACCGACGAGTCGTCTGACATATGCTTTACAACTTATATTTCTTAGTTAGAGTAACAAATTTTTGCGTAGGGAGTCGCTTAGTTATCTTCGGCCAGTTCGAGCCTTAAAATCGACCAACGTGCCACCTAGCCGCGTTAAAAAAAAATAAATAAATAAAAACAAAAAAATATGAAACAGAAACAAAAAAGGGGTCTCTTCGTCCGGGCCCGAGACCCTCGGAACAAGACTGCTATTGAAACGATAAGGGTCAGCATTTCAGCGTCTACTTAAGTATGATCGAGTCCGCCGACATGCCGCCAAACGCTGCATGAATAACAGAATGATTATGATGATGATTGAGAAGCGAAAGTTACAGGTTGCCGTAATTGCAGCGAACACTAGAGGGACATCAAAATTCTGACCTTATCAATGAGGTGCATACGTGCTACCAAAGAGAAAATTGGCCAGCGGGTCGATTACTGCTCAAGTCGAACAGAAAAGAAAGTATTAGAAAAAAAATAATAAAAAATGGTGGCCATTTTAAAAACGCATTCAACTTTTGACTAATCATCGCTGCAGCGGTAAAATAAAAAAAGAAAAAAAACGACGACGAAGACGACTTGGAGAAGAAATGAGAAGGAAGCGGAAAAGCAGAGCTGGGATGAGAAGAGGGCAGATGAAGAGAATGAAGATTAAAGGGATATGCAGTTAATTGGAAGAGACTCCGATCGGACCAATCGTCAGCGTTCCTCAACTGTTCCACACCTGTACACACTTCGATAGCTGCACGACTTGCGCAAGCACGACTTACTAACACTCTTATGAAAGACGCATAAATAGTCGTGCATACATTGAACGAACAAATAAGATCCTCGTATCGTCTCTCGAATAGACCAGCATTTATGAAATAAAGAAAAAAAAACAAAAAAACGAAGCGTGCACTGTAAACGCTGTGTCCTGTTGTAAGTGTGGGTGAGGGTGTGCGTGTATGTGTTATTATCTATATATACCATACGTCTCGAACGTTTCTCGTCAGCGCTTCGGGCTTTTATGAGCTTTCACGCGGATGTTCTTTTTCTATCTTTTTAGAATTGTTGAAAAAAAAACTAAGTACGTGTAAAATGCAACGTCGTCCGTTTTTGAGAAGGTAATTACTATAAAATACTAGGGAGCGCGAAATGTCTACCAAAAGAAAAAGAAAACATGTAACATTCAACGATGTAGGACTTGTTTTTGGAACGTAAAGCATCAGCACACTGTAGTCCCGTTTTTCTTTCTAGCAAAAAAAAAAATAACAATGATATTGCTCAAATTTTCCCCGACTTGTTACTTCGTCAAGTTTAAATATGATATACATATTATATATATACAAAAAATACTGTCACTTAACAATAAAAAAAAGCTGAGCGGACGCTAGGCGACAAGAGATCAAAGTAAAATCGGCCTGCACACTTTTGACGTCGCTTGAGCTTTTACGAAACGATTAAATGATTGTACAGGAAAACTTAAATCTTCCATGGATAATTTTTTCCTTTTTTTTTTAACGAATCATTTATAATGCATATAGAAAATGGAAGACACACCCTTGAATGTTTACGTTGTTACTCTAGCATCTCGTACTCGTATTATAGAGTAAACAGAAAAAAAAGAATTACGAATACGAAGCGTTTCGCCAGAAGTGACAGGTGGCTTCTAGAAAACTACTGATGTTTTCATAAACATATTAAATCTTAAATGGTCATCCCGTAACTTAGTAGTGAAACGCTTATCCGTATAGAAACAAAAAAAATCTGGATCACTTTCACCCTTTCACGCGCATGTATATGTACATACATATGTTCGAGTGTGAAAAAAAAATCTTTTTCATAAATAAGTACACGAGTCTAAAAGTGGATGAATGGGCGTTGAATGACGTGCATATGGGCGATGCCACAAGTAAAAATAGCTGAAGGTTAAAATGATAAGAAAAAACAGAAAAACAAATGAAAGAATCGGTAGGAATTTCTTTGGAATAAATTGAGAAAAAAGTAAGCCGAAGAAAAATCCGCGCTCTCTGTCGTATCTCTCTTTATATAATAAATGTTATATAAATACATACATATGAACTTGATTAAAGAAAAGTAAAAAGTAGGTTGATTGAGGAGGCAACGATTGCCCGTGCAAAGTTTTTAGCTCGAAATCGAGAACAAAAACTTTTGTGAGCAAAAAAAGGTGAAGAAAAAAATTAAAAAAAAAACAAAAGAAAATATAGCAGCAAAATGAAAAGAGAGGAGAGGCATTAAGCGATTAAGATTGAATTTTTATCGAATTTAAGTCACTACGATATGAATCTTTCTACACGTTCGTACATCCTTTACTATAGTGTGTAAAACTAAGTATAAATGAAGTCTCCATCTAATTAAGAGAAAGATTAAAGGAACATTTTTCGCCATCGTATATATATTATATATAAATATATAAATATATACATATTATTAAAAACTACGATAAAGGTATGATTTAATATATTGCAAGAATGAAAAAAGTACTATATAAATATAAATAATATATATATAATATAAATATAAATATAAATATTATTAAGGTAAAATTAAAAGTTATATGAATATAGTTATTTCTACTATTCTGTAATTCGTCGCTTCTACGTGTGATTGTTGTATAAAGTATTTGCCATTAATTTCCTCTCAGACTTATACGCGTTATACGATTATATTGTCATTATTATTATTATATTATATACTGTTATTCTCTGTCATCGCCATTGACATTGCAATTTTACTATTACCGCCAGCACCACTTCGCTATATCATTACCGTTTTATTGACTATCGATTAACCATTATATGTACCGATCGATCGTTTTGTAACGAAAAAAAAACTATTGAAAAATTCAATTACAGCTCTAAACAAAGAAGCACTAATGTTACCAGAAAAAAATATTTGCAAATTTAAAAGATGGACTGCATATAAAATTGTTGTATTTATTGTGTGCGATTTTGTTTCCTATGTGACGGTCGAATTATCGCTGTGCACAAATTTACTGATTAATCGAATGCTCTTGCATAGACGCCGGAAATCCTGCGCTGCCAAATCTTTTTTGCGGAATCTCGCTACATAAAAAAAATGATGAAAAGAAGCATCGATTTCAAAGATTAAGAATATGTAAAAGACGTACAATATCGCGTTGAAGATGCTTGTGGTGCAGTCGAGAAATGAAGGTGGTCATGCTTCAAGTTGTTTCTTCTTCTTATATAAAAAATGAATTTACTACCACGAGCGTCGATGCCTGACAGAGTCAAGCTCTCGGCTGAAAGTCTATTGTATGCAATTTAAACTTCTCGAAATTCACACAAGATTTGAGAATGGAATGTAATAAGGACTCTTTTTTACTAGTCAATGTTTCATTATGGTCAATTTAATATATTGTTTCGAGTCTTAACATTTGATTTTGTTAATAAATAATATATAACCATGTTGTTTTCATTAAAATTCATGTTCTTTCAAAAAAGATTTTTCTTTTATTATTTTTTCTTTCACCACTATTGATAAAAAAAAAGGATTTGTTAATGTATCTAAAAAGAATGTAATTATTCAATTTCAATTTTTACACTGCTATTACCGTTACAATAAATTATTGTCGTTACATTAAATTAATGTCGTATGTTTAAGTTTTATATGTCTATTTTGAAAAGTTAGAACTGATACAAAATACTCTTTCAGCAAAGTAGAGCTTGAAAGAACATTCAATATCGACAAGATTGATATATTTAATACTATGAGTGTGTGCCAGTTGTTGACCAGGGCTTACTGTAGACCTGTCGCGTCTTCGTAAAAATCTACATGAAATTACATTTTAAAAAATTTAACCTCTTTACGAACGTAATATGACGTACTGAAAAGAACTTAGTAAAAAAAAGAAGAAATCTCGAAGAAATCAAATAATTATTGTCCAATTTTAAATAAATATTTCATGTATTCAAAATACTAAAAACATCATACAATTACAATAGTCTTTCATTATTATTGTTATATAAACAAAGCTGTCCTTTTATATATATACTTATTGTAGAACTTCTTTGAAATAAAGTTCTGAAAAGATTTAAAAAAGAAAACCTTCCGTAACTCGTGAATTTTTAAAAATAATTTCTTTTTGTTATGTTTTTTATTGATATAGAAATATCGTTAATTATTTTGAAAATAAAATCTTGCACATTCAGCAGTAAAACCAAAACTAGTTTTTTTTTTTAAGACAAAGAAAAACGACGAAACGACGAATAAACAATCGACTTATTAAATTGATTTACATCTAATTCGAACTGATATGCATCGAGGGATAATAAGAGTTGATAAAAGTAGTGAAGAAAAAAGTCAACGAGACGAATAAATTAACACGGACATCGACGAACGGAGAAGATGAGCAAGCACTCGTTTTCGTTCCTGCATTCATTGTTTGGCCTAACTACTGTTGTTTCACGTTTGTCTATATTCGGTAAAGATGTAACGATTATACCGTATAGATGGATATATCCATATAATATATTAAAAATATTACGAAACGTTAGAGCTGTTACAATGTCGGCACGTCACTCACGATGGATATAATACAAAAAAAAAAATTAATTGAAAGGGGATCTCGGAAGAGAGGAAATATGGGATTGGCATGAAAGCGAACTTACTTTCACTATGGGCTAGCCTCTGGTAAAAATGATTTTAATGAGATGAATAAGTTAATAAAAATACCAACATATTAAAAGAGATGTATAACCGATAAAAGAAGATACGAAAGGTACAATAAGCGTACACACATGAATTCCTTTGTGCACTCCGAAACTAGTTCGATGAAGCTTGTCGAACCTTGCAAAGATAAACTTGCAAAGATTGGGAAACATTCTAGAAGAATATAAAAATAAAGAAGCGTACACTATAATAATGTTGTTCATAAATTTGAATTAACATTTGATGAGTAGAAAGAGAGAATGAAGGATTGAGCTTAAAAAAGTATAACTTCAAAGTATAAATTGTATTTCGCATTGTTTAAAATTTTCATATCATTCACTAGCGTTAAAAGAAACCTTTATAAATCATTATATTAACGTTTTTTGCATTCAGTATATATTTGAAAATAAGACTTAAAGAAAAATTGTCATCTATCAGTCACGTTTTTCTTACTTCAAATATGAAGATAACTATACTATAACTTCAAGTATTGATAGTTCAAACATACATTTTTACATGTTTCTACGGAACATTCTCAATAAGGATCATAGGGCTATATCAGAGAAGTAAAAAAATAATAAAAATGTGCGTAAATGCATTGTCATTTTTCTGTTGTATAGTAATTACTTTTATATAGCAGATAAATTTTACATGATACATAAATATACTTTCTTTCTATTCGCCCGATCCGCGCAACCGGTCCTTTTTCAATATTTCTTTTTTATTTTTATATCATATATACGTACTACGTTAATACAATGATTCTTATTGTTATGATTTTTTTGACACTTGTTAATAGATTCAATTGTTTACTTTTTTAAGTTTTGTTATGAACAAATTATACATGTATAGCCTTATATGTATATATGTATATATATATATATATATATATATATATATAAACATACATCTACATATGTGTATATATATATAAACATACATCTACATATGTGTATATATATATT
>JAPYZA010013336.1:0-10854 GCA_030522685.1 Eupelmus azureus | reverse complement strand
TTCATTAGTCGAGGCGAAATTAATAGGTCGAAGGGTCGGGCATCTATATAGACTTTCAGATCGCGTGCGCGCAGCCAGCGCAAGACACAAAATTTATGTCTCGCCTCTCCAATTCTTTCTGTATAGACGCATAGCGCGCCGCGGCTTCGCTCAATGGCAGAGCGCGCTTTCTCTTTACGTGCGCGCCTTCTCTTTCTCTCTCGCTATTAAATGTTTTCCTTTCTTTTGTTCTTCGAGGCTCTGCGTTATGTCTATCCGGTCGGACGCTGTTTCGGCTTTTTAAAAGGATCGCCGGTCGTGTTAATTGTTCGCTGCGCGCGAGTTTTTCTTGTTGGCTTGAAAGTCCGTTCTCGAATTTTAATTGTGAAATCTTGTTAAAAAGTATGAATTGTTTTTGTATTGTTTAATGAAGATTATAATTCTGACGTGAATCTTATTAGTATTATTTTTTGTTTCTTATATTATTAAATTCCTAATATTGTTAGTTAATACGTGGTCAAAATATTTTCTACCATTATCTACTTACTTCCCCAAAATTAAACAAAACCCAACCCTTCCCCAACTTTTTCTCCAAACCTCCACAACCGCACACACCCCCCTTAAAAAAAACCCAATCTCCACTCGCATCCATTTCCGCAATTCAAGGGCACGCGGCCCTCAATGAGAGGCAGCCAGTCGCGGCGGGAGATTGATAAGGAAATCCACAGACGAAAACAAAGAAAAAAGCCCAGCCCAGGGAGGGGGGCACGTCGGCGCGTTTATTACGTACCTGGCCTTGCGGCCGAGACCCAAAGAGAGCCAGGCCAACAGCGCGCAGCTGAGCGGGTCCTTTAGAAGTTCACTTTGAAAGATTCGTTCTCCTGCGGGGAGCTAAGCGCGCGAGCGCTCGCATAATGCCGGCATAAGTCACTGTACTCTCGGCGCGCGTTGCCGGACATATATACGATAACCGCGCGCTGGGCTCTCGTCGGTATGCGTGCAGCCCGCACCTTAGCGCTGACTTTGAAGTTCCCTTCTCCGATGCTGGCTTCCTCGTGCTGTGCTGCTGTCCTGCTGTGTGTGCACGCGCACACATAGATGGGATGCTCTGTGAGGTCGCTCGCTGTTGGATTTGTGTATTGTGCTTTGTGTTTGGGTTGTGTGCGGGGATTTCATTCATGAAATTTGTTAGAGTGTTTTGCTGTGGTTGGTTTGATGGTTGGTTGCTTTATCTGATTCGTATAGTTTTAGGGGATGTTTGAAAGTAATGTAATAATTGGAGACATGTAATCGAATGGATCTTTCTTTTTCATTGACCCAGAGTGTTTAATGTATTAAGTGTTCATTGATAGGAATATCAAATCAAATTCAGATTTTCCATACATCAAAGCTAGCAAAGTTTTATATCCGTAAAATCGACCCAGCTGCATTTCTCTACCTAAACCAACTTATAATAAACGCCCGAATCAGCCCAATAATAAAAAAAAACTTTCCAAACCACCAAAACTCGAATCCTAAAAAAAGGAGCGCGCTTTCCTCTCAAGACGTACCACACAGAAAACGGAAGCCCCGAAAAAGTACTCACCCCCCCCCCCTCTCTCTCTCTCTGCTTCCAAGGACTGCGGGACACTTGCGGGGGAGTCGGCTTTGACTGGCTCCCATACACACTCCGCGACGACTTTTGCCCCGATGGCTGTTTATAAAAACGCGACTACCTCAAGTATACTCGCAGGTCTTGAAAACCGCGCAGGCCGAAGGGAAACCGCAGAGCGGCGCGCACTTTCGAGAGCTCATGATTTTTCCTTTGTCGCGCCGTATATACTCGTGCGCGCCACGCTGAGAAAGAGAGTGCGGGTTTTGCTTTTAAAATACTTGTTTTCGGCGCGTGTGCTTATCCCCTTTGTGCGCGTTTTGTTTGCCACCCTTTGACTCGTGGCGCCGCTCGCGCGCTGGCTTTGGAGGTCGGCTGGAAGAAATTATTGGGTCACGTGGTCGAATGGTATTGCTGTTGGTGGCTTTTTAAATGGTAGGTTTCGTTGGGTTGCGGCTGGGTGGATTTAATGTTTGATGTTCGTTGTGACTTGTGAGTGTGTAGGTCCGGCTGTTTTTTTTTAGTGATAAAGGTAAATTGGTAGGAGAAGGATTGTTGGTGGCCTGTAAAATTTTTGGATATTATTAAAGGATTTTTAATGGAGCAAAAACTTAATAACTGTATACTGATCGTAATGAAATTAAATAGTATGTTTCCTAAAAATATAAACCAGTTTCCTGATGTTTTTCAATAAATTTTATCGATTATATCGTAAAGATAATTTAAGTAAACAGTAATAAAAACATTACGAAATGTAACATGCTTATGCTATATATTTTTTCAGTAAAAGTATACATTGTTAAAAATATATTTTTAATTTATATTATCCATTTACTAAAAAAGTAGTAATTTAAAAAATTATTAAATCACTGTTACTAAAACATTTTTTATTATGAACACACCCTGCATAATTACTGCTTATAAAAAGAATCCCCTTGCTCTGAAAATCATTGATAAGGCTCTTCATCCATCTTCAAATGTAACAATACGACTGCTGCATTTTTTTTACAAAATATGACTCAATGGTTCGTGCAAATCCTATTCCTGAAAAACTTTTCACAAATCCCAAAAAAAATTTTTCCAACATTGAAAATAAGGTTCCGCGACACCGAGATAGATCCACTCTCATCCATCTCTCCATTCACCTCATTTCCCAACGAAAAATTTTTCACTTATATATACTCCCGCAAATTTATTATCGAGAGCCCATCGCTGATTAATCCCGCTCCGCGCTTCAATTGAAACACGCGCGCCACCGCGGCGCTATCTCGGCGCCGCGCTCACCGCATTTATAAGTAAAACAAAATTTTTCTAAAAACCTCGAGGATGGAAGGAGCCTCGCGCTCGTTTATCTCCCGTCTGCCATCTTACATTCACGAACCTCCACCAACGAACCCTCATGAATGGGGAAATAGTTATAACACTCGGCGCGTACGATATTATGAATTCGCTCGAAAGCCCGGACCTTTTTTTACATATAACGCACAGGCTTACATATAGCCAGCGCACTCTGAAAGCATCGTCCGAAATATTTCCGAGAGAGGCCCTTTTGGAGCGAGAGAAAGATCTCAGATTAAGGCGATGTGGGTGGTGCGGTGCTTTTCCGCTCGCCTCTCTCTCTCTCTCGCAGTCGAGTGCCCGCTGGTGCCTATATACGTGCTTGAGAGCGCTGGCGTGACGCCATACGCGCCGGCACATGCCGGCTTTCATCTATCGCCGCTCGGCGTCGATGCGCGCATCAGCCTCGAAAATACATTCCGCGCGAGCGCGACCTTCGCGCGTATAATAACCCGCGAACGATTGCCTTTTTACGCACGAAAAATCACGCCGCGAGATCAAAGAGCGCGCGCGCGCGGCTCTTCCTTATCTACTCCTTCCTTATTGTCCGTCGCGCCGTTATCCGGCGTAGTCCGGCCTTTTTTACGCTTATTCTCGGCGAGCCGGCTTTTATCGCCTCTCGCTCTCGTGAAAAAGAAGCTATAAGGCGCGAGCCTCTAAACTGGACGTGGTATGCGTTATCTCGGCGCGTATCTCCCCGGCGCGCTATAGTATTTCGTAAAGAAAAACGTTATAAAGCGCACGAGCGAAGGCGAGAGGAGAGAGAGAGAAGACAGAGGAAGAGCGAGTGCTCAGAAGATGAGAGCCGCCGTCGCCCCCGGAGGTTATTTATCCGCGATTAAGCTCCAATTAGAAGACAACGTGCCTGGGAATGAAGGAAAACGAATGGGGGCCCTGTGAGAGCGCTGGGGGAACGGATGAGTCAAAAGTGGCCTCCGTGGATGGCTGAGGAGAGGCTCGAGAAGGGTTTGTGCACTGTCGCGCGCTCGGCTTTAAAATAAATGGAACTTTGGGAATTTCGGAGATGATTTCTTTATTGGGCGTGTCCTAAAATACGCGGTTGTGGTGCCCTCGATTCTTTTGGAGTTTATCCGCTTCGAGTGTTCTGCGGATAGTGTAAAATTAATTTTTGGTGCAAAGTTTTTCTATACATCAAATTCAAGAAATGAGATATCGTACAAAATTTAAAGAAACCTTTTTCTCAGACATTCATATTAGCGATTCCCAGTCACAGCTCTACCAGTACACACACTTTATTCCAAAGCCCAGTCTTTACCATCACACGAATCCATTAAAAGGAAAAGCACAGGCGTCAGATTGGCGGCGCGACGCGAGCGCCGCGCGACACTCAATGACCTCATCGAACAATGCGCAAGTGCATCTTATACCACTGCTTTTTTTCCCAACCGCTCGTGCGCGCGTGTCTGTGTGTATATGTACGCGCTGCAAATAGATTCTCGTCACCCCCGTCACTTCCGCTTGTTGTTTCTAGGAGACGAGAGTGTCCATCGCCGCCGGCAGAGCCGCTCTACTTTGAGAGCCTAGTCACGCTTTTCCAGACTGCGCCGTGCGCGGCTGCACGAGCTTTCCTCGAAGCTATTTGAAGAGACCAGACGCGCCGACCGAGCGCCTGGCTCACCTTGACACCTAAAAATCGTCTGTCTCGTCTCGCACGCTGCTTACTCGTACATATATACGTATATATCGAAAAGCGCTGTTTATTAGCGTGGCCGTTTCAAATTGTCCAGAAACGAACGTTTTTTTGTGTTATCAAAGCGCGGGGGTCGTGTTTGCGCGGAATGTAGGTCTTTCAATACCACACCGCGGACTGGAATCTCTATATTTCCCTCTTTTTCCCTTTAAAGCCCGGCCGGCAGGAATTTCATCAGCGGCAAAAGTGCATGTACACGCGCACATTCGTAGGCGCGCGGCCGCGTACTTAACCCATTTACGATCGTTACGGGTTAAAGATCAAGGGATCCCGGTGCTTTTTGAGGAAGAAGAGAAACGTACAATCCCTTTGACGGCAAAGCCCCAAAGGTTATAGAGCGGGCCTTTTAAAGATAGCGGAAAACCTCTAGCGACGCTGCGAGAAAAAATAAACCGCCGGTCTGATCCTTCAAACGAATCGCTCGCTCTTATCTCCCCCCTCGCGCTCGGCTTTGACCTGTACCATCGAGCAAATTATTACCGTCTGCTCGCAAAATCGGTCCAATAGCTCGTCGCGGAAAAAGAGAGGTCAGCGTCTCTGCTAAAGCGCCGCTCTCGTCATTATCCCACTAATACAAGTAATCCTCGACAATAGGGCCAGAGAGCTCCACCAGGCTCCTAGAGGCCCCCCGAAACTCCGAGAAATTCTAGGCGATACGCAGAACGGTATACATTCTCACGCGGTACAATGACGACAATAAGCCGGCCTCCTAACATTATTTCCTCCGAAGTACGTGCGCGTATATATACCGGCGGTAGGATCGCCTCGATATAAAAGTGTCGGGGCAGGGCTCCTGTTACGCCGAATCTCGATCCGAGAGGGAGAGGGGAGAAGAAAAAGGGCCAGTCGGCGGCAAAGAAAAAAGGCACTCGCGCAGGTACCGTCTCTCTCTCTTTCTCTCATTCTACGTCGCTCGGCCGGTCCTTCCTGGAAATTCGACCTTCACCTTGCCCTCGGCGCGTGCTTATACAGCGGGGTATCGCTCGGCCTAGTCCCGCTCTGCTGCAGTATATGCTGCTTATGTACGTTACGGCCAGCTCCGCACGGTTGGATTTTCTTCTCTTCTGTATGTATATAGGCAGAGCCGAGCGGTAATTTATCGTCAAAGGAAAATGGGGCCCCCTCGCGGAGCGGCTCTCTGGGAGATCCTTTTTAAAGGCCGACGCGGCTCTGCGCATGCGCGCCCGCTCGGCGGCTCGACTTTGAAGCCAGAGCCCCGTGATTTTTTCTCTCGCTGCGGGCCGCTCTCTGCTCTCTTTTTATATGTTTGGATATATAGGTAGGCTGTCGATCGTTGAAATTTTTCGAGGCCTGACGTCAGAGAGAGCGAGCGTGAAATTTCAGTCGGCGCCGTTCGGCCAGTGCGCGGAGAGAAAGTTATGTAGTTAGCGCACTGGCGCCCGCTGTGACTCTGATTAATAAATTAACGAAAAATACATAGGTGAGCGCGCGCCGTGGCGCCGCTTAATGCGCTGCCGACACGGAAGTGTAAGCTGCGGCGTGCGTGCGAGTGCTCTGCAAGGCTGATGTCATTTTTTGGGTTAGTAGACTCGCGAGATGAATGATCGGTTGGGAATTTTGAGAATTTTCGGTTTAGTATTTTATATAGTATGGATGGTTAGCAAAACTAATCTTTCATTTATGAATACTTTGTTTTATATAAATTAACAATTCTTTTTGTAGTATTGATTAGCTTAATGACGGTTTTCTAAATGACAATAAACAGAATGCACAGTTCCACGGCCTATCAATTAACCCTCAGCAGAATCTCAAACTCCTCGAGTGCTCAAACGTAGATATATTTTCCGCCTTAATTAAACTTGAAAAAATAAAGCCGAGAGCGAAGATGATTAAAAAAGGAAGAAATAATGCGAGCCGGCACAAATCATTAGTGTTTTTCGAGCGCGCGCAACCCCGCCCTTCAGTAACGCAGTCACGTTTCGTATGCTTTTCTCATTTTTATTTCCGATGCGCAAGCGCGGGACTTTTATTCATGCGTCTTTGCGGGCCTCGAGTAAAAATGAAAAAATACAAAGGGATGAGGAGGAAAAAGAGCAAAATATCGATATTGAACTGTTGTGCTTGACCATTTTTGAAAATTAGTTCTGTTAAAAATGTTTATGAGTTAGATGCTGAATTTTGTTTAATATTAAGTGAATAATAGTTTGCAATTGAAATGATTAAAAAATTTTATTACATTCATGTGTATCAACCTTCCGCATTGGAACTATTTCAACTTTACTAACAATATAACTATTGTTTTAATTCTCAGTTCATTATTTGCATGTTCGGCATTAATTTTCATTCAAGTTACTATTCACGAAAAAAAATATTCTCAGCAATCATAAAAAAAAATCTGTTCATCCCATAGTCTCCTACATACGCTAAAAACATCGAAAGGAGGGCTTCTAGGCGCGCACAGAGCGCTGCGTTAATCGTATTTTTGTCCATCCATCACACGCGCTCGCAGAGCCTCCGTGAGCGTATATATATACGAGGAGAATGAGCCGAGCTCGCTGCTGTGTATAGCGGAGCTCTCTCTCTCTCCAGCTGCACATCCTGCATTCGTGACTGTGGCGGCGGCGGCGGCTTCTTTTCATGCATCGGGTGGTCTGGAAATTCATACCCCCTGCCTGGTCTTACATAGACTGCCTTTTTCTCTGGCTTTCCCTCTCCTTTTCCGCCTACTACTCTTCCTTGGCTACTCTCTTTTTTTTCGCTATGAATTATTGGTCATTATTGATTTCATTCTTCCCAGGGACATGTAATTGGATAGTTTTGTTAGTCACCCTCCGTGCGTGTGTCGTGTTTGCCAGCTGTGGCTTGAATTATAGATGTTGGTAAGCGGTGGTAAAAACTGTTTTAGCTAGGTTTCGTGAGAGTTTTATGGGTTTGCGTTTGAAATTTAATCGGTTGATTGTGAATTTTCAATGTAAAATGGAGAATGGCCTGATTGTGCTTGCAATGCAATAACTGATATAACTAAAATTCTATTCACATTAATTGAAGTTGAAATTTCACTAGTTCATGGTCTATCGTGTACAAAATTTCACGCTCATTAACATAATGTATATAGTTTAAAGACACGATAGTGATATCTTCGAAGTACACTAAAAACAAATGCACTGTTGAAAATTCTATGTCAACCGGAAGTCATCTCATACAAATGAACATCATTTCTTCCATGCATCAGCACGAATCCCCTTCACAAACCTAACCTTAAACCTCATCTCAGTCATGAAACCTCCTTGCTCCCTTTAGCTACACACCTCTAAAATCAACCTACTTTCCTCGCACTCTCATACATACATACATCTATCAGACGCTTACCGCTATCTATCTCAATGCAGCTCTCACTCATCCCATATTCCTAATCTCCAACATTTCACCAGCTAAACCGTCCGTGTCCGCGATTATACATTCTCACTTGGAAATTTCAGGGCTGCAAACACAGCCCGAGCTCTTCCACAATCTCGGTCTTTTAAACGCAGGCGCGCGCGCTCACCTGCCTATATACATGTATATATACTGCAGCAGCCCGCGGCGGCGGCGCTCACTTCGCGGACACCCGTTAGGTATACGCGCGGCGGCTGTGCCTCTCTTTCTCTCTCTCTACCTCGGCGAGGCGTTCCGAAAACCTGTAATTACGGACCCGGCGCACATCAAGCGGCGCCGCCAGCCGCTTCTTGCCTCTCTCTCTCTCTCTCTCTCTCTCTCTCGCGCGCTCTATGTTTTTCTCTAACTTCCCTTCCCTCTTCAATCCTGTTTATCCGTCTCTTTCTCTGCACGCCTCGCTGCTTCTTCTTCTGCTGCTTCGTCCCTCTCTGTTTAGCCTCGGCTTTCCTCTGTTCTCTGCCGACCCATCTCTTTCTCTCTCCCTCTCTCCCTCCTACAGAGAGTGCAGCCACGGCACGTACACACACACAGACACACACAGGCACACACGTTTACCTGTTGGTCGTGTGCATGCCTTTTTGGAGCGAGCCGGGCAACGGATTTCTTTTCGAGTCTGCGCGCACAAGCAGCCACACCGCCGCCTGCAGTCCCTCTCTATATATACCTGTAGATGCACACACAGATGGTGCACACCGACACGGCGCGCTGTGTACCTGCCGAGAGAAAGAGAAGGAGAATGGCGGCGGCGGCAAGCTTCTCTTCTCTTCTCCTCTCTCTTCATGGCTTTTCTCCTCTCTCCCTCTCGCTCTCTGCGTTCTATTCCTTCTTCTTTCGGACGCGATGCTGCAGTTGCGCGCTGGCTCTCTCTCTCTCTTTCTCTCTGTGCTGCCGAGCCGACAATACAAAGATTAGCCATAGAAGGAACCCTCACCGTCTCTCCCTTTTTCCCTCGCGCTGCAGCTCTCGCTTTGCTGTCGATTATCGAACCTACTCCCTCTCTCTTTCTCTTTCTGCGCCTCGGGTAAGAAAGATACAGATATAGATGGAAGCTCCCACGTGTACGGATTTTTAAAAGCTGCCGATGTACATTCTTCTGGGACAAAACGATCAATCGCTCAATGTCTTCAAATGTCGACAAGTACATTATAAAAAATTCGCACCAATCATAAAACTGTGCTCTCATTTCAACGATCGCCCCCACCAAAGTATTCTTCCTACCACACTCAAACACTAGCAATCCCACACTCCCAACCCCCCTTAAACATCACCTCCAATCCTCACCCTATATATCCTCCCCGACACTCCACTCCATTATCGCAGAGGAAGCTCCTCTCCCGAACCCTCCAAACTCCGCGCTCTTTTGCTCCATCCGCCTTAATACACGCGCGCACAAAAGCCGCGGCTATCTTTTCCTCCCTATTAAATGCGTTCGCGCAGCGCCGAGGCTCGTCAATCCCAAAAACGCGCCGCGCGCTCACAAAGAAGACGCGGGGGCCGGCTCCGCATAGCGAGAAATCGCTCCGCATAGCGAGAAATCGCCGAGAAACTCCGGGCCGATCCGTCAGTCTCGCTTTCACGTCGCGCTCGTCAAGGTCGCAGCCCGCCTGGTGTCCCAGTCCTCCCGGGAAATTTGGATTCTTATATTACGCTGTTTGAAAGAGTGTGGGTGTGGGTGCTATTTTGGCGAACTCGAGTTTAAACTCTATTGAAAAGGGATGTTTACTTATATTTTCAATGTCACATCAACATTCAGCTTGCCGTTAAACTACAACTCCACACTGTATCCCTGCATCACGTAACCAGCACCGCCCCCATAAAACCCCCATAAAACGAGTTAATAAATCCAAATATCTAAGTTTACGCCTACGCCCCCCTTAAACTCCCAACCGCTGCGCGCTCTGAAAAGAAGCGCGGAGCGCATCCGAGGCAGGGGGAATCGAGATAAAAAAAAGTAGCGGCAGCGCAGACGATAGCGCACGAAAAAGCTGCCCCCTGACACTTTCGCATATATAAAATCCGGTTCAAGCGCGCTTTAACGCAGTCGCCGCCGCTGAAAAACTTGCGGGCTCCGCTCGGCGGAGGATAAAAAGCGGCTGCGGCCGACGAAGTTTCTGCGAGCGCACGTATACGCGCGTCTAAAAAAAAAAAAGAAGCCGGCGCCATTAAAGCCCGCGCCCGAAATCGTCCAATTAAAGAGAAAAACTCGCCGGCGGGGAAAAGAGGCTAAAATAATATAATTTCGCGGCGGGGAAAAGGTAAAACGCGCTTCCGAAATTCTCTCTCGATTTCGAAACTGCTGCCTTTTGCGTATAAAAGAAGAAGAAGAAGAAGAAGACGGAAGTTGCGAACGAGAGAGCGAAGAAGAGAGAAAAAGAGAGGAGGGGGGGGGGGGGGGGGGAGAAAAAGAGGAAGGAGAGGCCGCTGGCCTGAAAAACTAGTAGCCCCATGTAAGAATGCCGCTCGACAGCTCTCGCCGCTCGCGCTGAGAGGATCGCTCCGTCCTCTCTCTCTCTCTTTCTCTTAGCCGAGGGACTCGCGCGGGCCCCGGCAAAGAGTCGGCTGTGTACGAGGAAGAGAGAAAGAGAGAAGCTTTATGCCCCCCTTGTGCAGCGCGCGCTGCCTCTCTGTAGCACCGCTCGGCTGAAAGAGAGTGAGAGAGAGAGAGGCGATTCAGCGTTTTGGAGAACTTTTTTCCCCCCCTTAAGTTTTGTTTGCGGAGAGAGGAGAGCGTTTTTCGAAATTCGTAGGATTTATGAGGGTCGGTGGTTTTGGGTGGGGGCTGGATTGTTTTTGGTGGTGTTTGTTGGTGGGTCGTTCGTTAAGGGGGCTTATTGTGCGC
>JAPYZA010013335.1:0-20809 GCA_030522685.1 Eupelmus azureus | reverse complement strand
CATATTTTTTTGGTCTTTGTATAGGAAAGAGTTATAACTACGAAATAAAAAGAAAAAGATTGTGTAACTCGTTTATTACTTTCGTTTCGGCCATAACAAGAGGTAAAGTAATTTCTTCTTTTTACTTTATAATAAGGTAACGGATCATAAGTATGGTTTAATCAACAAGATTCATTAAAATGGTATAACGGCATGTTTAATTGAATAAAAAAAACAACAACAACGATTATAATATAAATATCAATCACGCTAACAATAATAAAAGAACTATAATTGTAATTTCATGAATCACTAGTCAACCAAAATCTATCCTGCAATTCCTATAATAAACAAATTCTTTTCCTCCACACTCGGACAATCCCAATGAAAACCCTTCATCACACTGTCGGTACACGCGCCTCCTAATTGGAGCACTAAATTCAAACTGCATCAGATCCACATGCCGCCACTTGCACGAAACAAACTCTCTCCCAGCGCTCACATCCCATCATCCGGCGTTCGAAAGTCAGCAACAGCAGCATCGTCAAATCCGTTCTAGATTTATGTTCGCCGCGCGTGCTCCTATCTACAAGCTTCAATTAGTCCCTTTCGTTCCCCGTGACTGAGTAACGCTCGCCATCCCCTCTAAACAATCACTCGAATGCGAATATAAAGACGTAGAGAGGCGCATGAGAGAACCGCGTTAGACGGAGAAAGACACGTTCAGCTATTTTCCCAAATTTATTTTCTTTTTCTTCTCTTTTAGCCGCGCGTGTGTGCGGATCCCGTGCACTAGTAACCAGAACGCTCGCTCCCAGAAAACACGCGATACTCCTAGGAGGGAGGTGGAATTGGAGGTCGGTAACAATGTCGGATAAGGAGTTGGAGCTCGAGGGGTTTGAACGAGCAGCCCGGAGATGCTGGCAAGGCGAAAGAGGTGGAGAAGGCAGCGCGATAGAGAGAGGAGAGAGAGAGAGGCTGGGGTGGAGGCGTGCGTGGTTATATGTGCAGTGTACGAGGAAAATAGAAAGAATTCAGATCACGGGATGTGCTTCGAGGGGGCCGCCCGCGTATATATACCTTCAGCGCACTATTGCCAGCGCGCTAGAGAGAAGACGCGTTGGAAATAGGGAACATATATATATGTAGTAGTCACGGAAAGCAGCCGGTAAAAGAGAGAGAGAGAGGGAGAATTCCGTGGTGTGTGTGTGTGTATACATACACACATGAGAATGGAATCAATACGCACGCAGAACGCACCAAGTGTGTGTGCCTTTGCCCCACATGCGTGTGTTTGCATGGGGCTGCCGCGTCCAAATACACGCAGAGCTCCCCCTATATATATATATATATATATATATATATACGTAGGACGCGCAATCGTGCGCGCGGGGGTAGGCGAGGGCGGGTTCCATCTCCCTGGGCACACCCTCGAGATATATACGGGGTAGAGAGAGAGAGAGAGAGAGAGAGAGAGAGAGAGAGAGAGAGAGAGAGAGAGAGAGAGAGGCAGCTCTACGCGCGCGCACCGCCACTGCTGCTGCTGCTGTTGATGCGAATTTTCGAGAGAGGAATATTTCCCTTTCAAATTTTTGCAAGATAGGCTTTCGTGTATATATGTATATGTGTTAGCCTCCAGCTCTCATCCCCTCTCAGGCCCCCGCTCTTTTCTTCGTTTTATTTTTTATTTTATACTTAATATAAAGCCATGAATTCACAAAATATTCGCCAAGAGTATTGTGCGTATAGGGGCGCCCTGCTTGCAAGTGCCTCAGCGCGATATTGTACTCTCGACATTTTTATTTTTCGACATTTGTTAAATTGAAAATGATGGAGCCGCTCGGTTTAAAATTGGATCCGACGATGCTTTCTAGATAGATGTTGTTGGAGTAAAATTTATTGAAAATCATATTTACAGACAAGAAAAATGGTATAATGGAAAATATTTTTGAGAAAAACGTGTAAGATGGTGTTCTGAATTATATCATCAATCAAACTTAGCGAAATAAATTTATCGTAGAATAGTTTCAAAGTAGCAAAAATCATACAAATAAAGTAAAACGATCAAAACACTCAATCAATACCAACCGCTAATCCAACAAGCCAAGATCGTGTCTAAAAACTTTACCAAGCCTCGAAATCACAAAAGAAAAATTATTTACTTCCGCAAGCTTAAAGCCATTATACTCCCGCTCGTCGGATAACTTTTTCCAGGAGAAAAAGAGAGAATAAAAAGAAGCCGCGCATCGCTTATGAAGTTCGCCGCGCTCGTTTTACCTAGTTTCCGCCTCTCGCGACATTATTCCGAGTAATGCGCGCGGGAAAGCGCGCGGTTAACAAGTGGCTGCAGCGAGAATACAGCCGCGAATCAGGAATGAGTGGGAAAAAGAGAGAGGGAAAGTATCGGCGAGCCGCGCGGCAAAGAGAGGAGAAAAAAACGTGAGTAAGAAAACGAGAGGAAAGAAAAGAAGTAAGAAAAAAAAGTCTCTTATCACCCACTTTCTCGCTCTCTCTTTCATTCTCGTTTGCGCCGCGGGAAAACGAGGCGAGCGCCTCTCGCACAGCTGATGTAATTTGATTCCCCGTGGAAAGCGAGGAAGAAGCTCCCGACCTACCCTTACACATTAATTATAAGGGGAATCTCGGCTGCCGCCGAGAGAAATTCCTCTACCCCTGCTTCGCCTCATTTTCTCTCTCGTTTCGCCTACTTGGCTGTCGCCTTCTTTCACTCTCTCGCTCGCTCGCTCGCGCGCCTGCCTCATTCCACCGCGGTACGCGCTCATTCACGTCTTTCTCTCGCCGTCTCACTTTCTCTCCCTGACCTTAGCTTAGTAAGCGCGCCCCTAAATGAGAGGGTAGAGTTCGCGCTTACCTTCTAAAGAATGTAAACAAGCTCGTCGATTTAACTTCCGACCTCCTTTGCTCGCGCTTACCGACTCTTTTTAAGTCTTTAAATCTTTTCAATCGATTCTCTCCTCATCGTGCCGGGCTTTTCACGGCAGTTTATGAATTCATTATGGAGCGATTGAAATTGATAATGCGATGAGTGTGGTGAGCGTTCGCAGTGCGGTTTTATCGACGTTTGATTGTGGAATCTATTGAAGGGTCAATTAATTTTTTTTTCTTATTCCTTTCTTTCAAAGGATTGTTTCTATTACTGCAACTACTTTAGTCATAAATATAAATTTTGTATATTAAATAATTATAAATTTTTAATCGCACTTAATTTTTTCTAAATTACTCATGTCTAAAAAGTAAGTAAAAAATAAATGTCTGGCCTATTCGTCTTTTTCTACTTAAACAACTAAATAGAACTATGATAATCAGCATCCTTACAATTTATTCTAATTAATTAACTAACGTTTTCTAACAAAATTTTAAACTAAAAATATGTTATCCCTATATCCAATTTTGACGAGAACCCAAAACCATAACAATTTCAAAATAACACACTTGACATACACCTACCTCCAGCAAACCGTATACTCGATATAACCCCCCTAAATCCCAATATAATTTTATAAAATATATTTCACTTATTTTCCTCGTCGGCGGCCAATGCATATAGAGGAGAAACCAGCGCGGAGCCTCGGTTGCACGTGTAATCTACGATAAGCCCGTATTACGCCTCTATATATACCTCTATATCCAGCTACACGCGTGAAAGTACCCCGAATGCGGAGCGAGCGAGATAGACGAGGCGGTGTTGCGTCACCGAAGACGCCCTTAGCCTTCCTCTCCATCCTATTCCAGAATTTCAGTCGGTTCATCTCTCTCTACCTCTCTCTCACTCTCTTTCCTAGCCCCCTTACAGCCTTCCGCTCTATCCTACGTCTATCCATCCATCCATCCTTGGCTGCTACCGCCACCGTCGCTTTTCTTCAGCCCCCGGGAGTTCCATTCGCCTCCCGACACTGACATCCCGACATCCAGAGAGCAAGAGAGATAGAGAGAGAGAGAGAGAGAGATAGAGAGAGAGAGAGAGAGAAAGAGAGAGAGAGAGAGAGAGAGAGAGAGAGCAATCCCACCCCTACAGCCTTCCAGCTCTCGCTCCTCTATCTATCTGTCTCTCATCCTTTTTCCTGCGCTATACGCCGCTCGTTCGTACATTCAATAATGTAGATACGTACCGAACTCGTCTCTCCGACGCCGCAGGTAGAGACGCCCACCCTACCCCTCGTGTGTGGCGTACGTGCGCACTGATACGTAAGGCTGTGTGGGTGGCTGGGAGAGTAAAAAGGAAAAAGGGTGCGTATCCTCTTTCGCGAAATAAAAGGTAGCGTCGCGAGAGGCTGCCGCCAGGATGGATCGAAAATATGTATATAGCTACCTCAGCGCTGCCTTCTTACGCTCCTCCTAACTCCCCCGTCCGCCTACGTCTTTGTTGTCGCGAGCAATAGATTCTCGGAATATGTATACTTGGCTGCTTGACTATTTGTCGTTTTTGTTATATGGAAGTTTTTGCCGTTTTTTTATGTGTAGCGGTCTGTATGGGATTTTTTAAAAAACGATAAAAATGATGCGTATGTTATTCGGGATTGTTGTATTTTTTACGGATAGGTTGTATGTGAATGTTGCTATTATTTGAAAGGTACAGTATTGTATTTTACGTATGAATTATTTGGTCAGTGGTAGAGTACAGTTTGAATGCATTTTCCGGCATTTTCAATATTGTTCAAAATTAAATTCAACCCGAATTTCCATTATTTTTCGTCAGAAATGCCGGTTATTGTAAAAATTACACAAAAAACTTGTTCGACAACAGAAGACATCAGACGAATATCGAGCGGAATAACAAAGAACAATCAGAACCCGAGTTTTTAGGATTTGCGTCGCGAATTGTGAAAACAAAAACAGGGCATGTAACGAGAAAGCAAATACGAATAAATAGTAAAAAAGAAAATACAAAAAAAGGAAGCGGCCCCGAGCGCGCGAGCATACGAGGAGGGTGAAACGCCAGTCACAAAGAAAAGCGAGTGATATGTACGTACGTAAGAGCGAGCGAGCATAGGTATGCAGGGTGAATATTTTACGAGGAAAATTCAGTTACCATCCAAGATTCGCGAGACACGTAGACACACCCCCACAGACACACGCACACTCTCTCTCTCTCTCTCTCTCTCTCTCTCTCTTTTCTCTTTCCTTTTCTTTTTTCTATTCCTCATCCTCCTTGCCTCGCTCTCCGTTCCAGCTTCACGAGAATACCTCCAGCACGCGCGCACCAGTACTTCAGAGTTAGTTAGAACGTTTGCTCTGCCATTTAACGTCTCCTCTCGCCAAGAATCTCCGAGGAAAGTTTTCGCACTCGATTCGCGACGCTTACCAAGTCCCCGAGATCCGAGGATGCTTCGCACAATGGCGTATGAAGCTATATCTTGCCTAGCTTTATCGCGCTTCGTTAAGCGTCAAACAAGCGCTTTTATGACTATTAAAATTCATGCCAAATCCTGATGCGCGCTCACTCGCTTTCTAGAATTCCTTTGTTTTATTGCTTTTGAAGTCAAATATGTTTATTTTTATAAGAATATTGACGTTTTGGTAATCGTTTTGTTATGAAACAGTTTAAAAGTATTAAATTTTTTATTTTGTAAAATTTTTATTTTATGTGGGTTGGGATAAGTCGGGTGAGTATGTTACTGAAGATAAGCTGCCACTAAGTTTCAACAATTTTTCATGTTACTAAACAAAAAGTAAATCTGAATAAACGAATAATGCTATTCTATTCTCTTCTATTATAAACCATAAATCCCCACTCATACAACCTAACCTATTCAAACATTTTCCAACCAGTAATCTGAAAAAAGGATCGCGTTATAACAGTGTCACTAAAAAAGCACCATCAGCCCACTCTACATGATTTACAATCCAAGATACATCCGGCTCTCGCGGAATTCCAGCCTCACATCTTCAGAGTTACGCGTGCAGCTCTCGCCCGTTCGCTGCAGCACTTTTCAACAATGCGCTTTACTTAATTCAGGCGGCGCAGTGCCGCAGCTCGCGTCGCCGCGTGAATATTGAAAAATATGCTCGCACGCTGAAAAACGTCATAAGAAGATTTAAAAATTTAATATCGCGAAATATCGAATTTCCAAATATACGCGACACGCGCGCCCGAGCTCTAGCTTCCAGCGAGGAGAAAAGTGTCAGAATTGCAAAAGTGAAGTCGCTCCTCCGCGGAACGCGAGACGTCCTTCTCCTTCTTCCTGCGTCGCTCGCGGATCGTAGGAATAAAAATTGTCAGAAAAGGGGGTTGTTTGGGATTTAGGATATAGGTAGCTATACGTATATACACGGGCGAGTGTAAGATGAGAGAGGGAAGCGGCTGAGTCGACGTCTTTCTGTACGATATATACGTACAAGTCGTGCAGCAGCTCGTCGCAGAAAGAGAGACAGCCGAGCCAAGAAAAGAAGAGTGGCGCGCGTTTCGGATATATATTCGCGTGTATACGTACTCTGCGCGCGGCTGTCCTCCTTGTACCGGGGAGCACATCAGCAGCCGCCTACCCCAGCTGAGGAAAGAGGGAAAAAAGAGGATGGTGTGCGGCCGAGGGGGGGGGGGGGGGGGAGGGGGGGGGGGGGGGAGGGGGAGGGAGAGAGAGAGAGAGAGAGAGAGAGAGAGAGAGAGAGAGAGAGAGTGAGTGAGTGAGAGAGCGAAGGAGTCGGATAGAGCAGGTAACCTAATAGAAGAGGCTCGAGCGGCAACGTCATTGGCAGAAGACGAGGCGCTGTCGAGACTTGCTCTCCGCGATTTTCAGGCGAATTCTCCGCGCCGAGGCAAAGGAGGCGAAATCCCCGAGTCGGCGCTGCACCGTCTCTACCTCGAATTCTACGTATCAGCGAGGCTAAGGGTTTTACGTCTATAAGCGTGGTTGTGTATGTATAAGTCACTACAGGAATAATTCGAACTGCGCGGGATTGGCTTGCTGGAGGTTGAATTTTTGAAATTTCAAGAGGGAGGGATGATGTTGAGCGCGTAACGGAGAGGATGGAATTTTGTTTGGCGTACTAGTTTTTAAAGTTGACGAAACTTGGAGAATTTTCGAGACGTCGGTGAATATGCGACGAGACTTTGAACTTTTTTGTGACTTTACCGAGGCAGCGCGCGCTTTGAAACACAACGGAGGGTAATGTCACAAAGGAACTTTGGGGGTGTGTATGCAACTTTTGTAGTTTTAAATTTTTTCGAAAAATATACTGAAAGCTTACTTTCTTTACAGACTTTGTAAATTCTGATAGAAAATGTATCTGCTGTTTACTATATCTCGTAGAATTTAAAAACATGTGTGTAATATTAAAGAAAAGTAAAATGATGTAGTAATGTATAATATGGAAACAGTTTTTTGAAAGAATTTTCAATACGTAATATTTTATTTCTTCGAAAAAGTGACTATTTCATTCTCATAAAAAATTCGAAGCAAAAAATATCTTTTTATATTTCAATTCAAACCAAAAACCTCACGTAAATACACATTTATAATAAAAACTTCACCAATTGAATTCTCGTTATTCCCAAACTTTACAAATCCATTCATTTTTATTGCATTGTACCATTGAAATATCGGTTCCTCCAATTTTTATGCACACACATACATGAAAAAAAGTTGTACAAAAGACGCATCCCTGGTATTCTTTGAATGCCGTTCTCTTATGTGATTGTTGATTGTCATGCTAAACTCGGTACTTTTTATTGATTGTGCGCGCGTGCGCCCACCCTACTTCGCTCGCGCGATTTGCACGACGAGGCCCGTGTCTCCTCTTCCTTTTCTTTTCTGCTTGGCAATGCCGCATGAGTATAGAGGCAAACGCTTTTCCGCGCGTGGCTTTCTTCCAAATTCATAAAACGCTCGCGCGTAATTGAATGGAATTGAACGCGTAAACTGTCGCGGTGGTGGGGGTACGATTATTAGGCGTCATTGTCTAGACTGCCAAAATATCGTTTCTTCGATTCTGGCATTCCGCGAGACTTTTTTTTGTTGGTTGCTATGGTGGACTGTTATGATAAGATGATTGGAATATTTGTGCTTAGATTTTGAAAAGAGAATAAGATTTTTGGTGGAAAGAAATTTTTTGAGTTATTTAAAAAAACTATGAACTTTTTACTTATTTCAATAGCGTACAAATAAAGATAATAAAGTTTTTTTTAACGAGCTTATTATAGCATAAATAAATATAGAAAAACCCTCAGAAATCCTTCCACAAAATTATTTTTATTTCTATAATATTCTAAAAATCTTCACACACCCGCGAACTACTGCACGCGCGCAGAATACGAAAACCGAAAAAAATTCAAATTAGCTTTTCGGAATTTAATAAAAAAAATTTCATACGTAAAATAACGTAGTTGGCCCGTGTTTTCTCATGCCCGACGTACGGCCCGACGAGACAGCCGTACGCACGCAACTGAGCTTACTCGCGTTAAAGATCACTCCTTATGAGAATAGCGTAGAAAATTCGGAGCTACATAAACCTGCGTATAAATCGCAAAAGTGTCGCACATCGTGTCTTTCTCTAGCAAAGCCGCCTAACATTACCAAGGAATGCCAATACCCTCGGTGATTCAGCCCTCCTCAAGAGGTCGTCGCATACACAGAGGAGAAAAAGATGGGTGCGAGAGATGGATTCCTGTACACAGGGCTCCTTATGAAATTACCATGAACACGGCAAAGTTCTGACGCGCGTTTGGTTGCAGGCAGTCTCTTGGAAAATCGGCGATATGAAACACTGACTGCGCGCGTTTTTCCTTTTTTTTTCACGTTGAGAAGAAAAGTGGAGGATGAAATAAAAGAGACCGGTCGGCATACGCACAAAGGGAACAAAAACAAATGCGACGGGGACTGGGAAGGGTAGCGCGCAGTACACGCTGAGCGAACGTCATTCCTTTAAACTTTGGCTCGCGTTTTCTCCTGTCTCGTCAAGACGCGCCAGCAAGGAAGTATTGAACTCACCCTTCTGGAAGATCTGAAAGCGCCCACGTTGGTTCCGCGCGTCCTTCGGCTTTTCCCCCTCTGCTTTCTTTTGAAAACGATCATCTGTAAGCACAGTAATTTTTTTTTATTTAAATAAGAATTTGATTGTGATGTTATCGTTTTTGGACGAAGGATGTAATAGTTTAAGTGTTTTTATGTGAAGCTTGATGAAGGGTGTGGGTTGTATACATGTATACGTAAAATTATTTTTTTAATTTTGGCTTTATGGTTCTTCGTTAGGAATGTCTTTGTATTTTTCTCATACTTGGTGATACTTGGTTACAAGCAATTTTAATAGAATTTGAGATAATTCAAATGCATTTTCTACCACCAACTAGCAATTAAATGTCTATTTAATAGAATCATTTATACCAAAACAGTAATCACTCCAATACAAATTATATAGCAGACTACTATTTTATATAAAAATTAAAAAATTATTAGGAAGTTTTTCATTAATTTACTAATCAAAATACCAATCACTCAATCCAAAAATTTCACAAAATTCAAAAATACCATCCCGAACCATAATAGTTTTCGCGGAGTAAAAATAAAAAAAGAGTGAGCCTGGGCTAAAGATGGAAGATTTGTGGCATATCTCACGTCGCCGAAAACTAATGTGAGCTCGCGCGGGGCTTCTCGCAGGATCTCGGGGCGGCGCGCTCGGCTCTTGCTCGAGAGAGGGAAAAATGAAAAACGTCAAGAAACGCCGAATCAGCCGAGCAGAGGAAGAAGGGTGGCAGCGGCAAAGAGTGGGTTCAACTAGCTACAGCTGAAATTTATGGTCGGCTTTTAGCGGCTGAAATTGATTCGCCGAGTAAACTGATACGTAATGGGGTCTCTATCTTCTCTCTCTCTCTCTCTGTCTCTCTCTCTTTCTCTCTCTTGCCCTCCTTCCGCTACGAGGCTCAATCAGAGACACCCCTTTTAACCCTCCCCCTTCCTTAGCATAGCAGGTGCCGCTGCTTCTTATTTAACCAGAGGATTTCCTCTCAGATTTCCTTCGCCTCTCGGCTACACACCGATATTTGCAGAAACCATTTGAGAGCACTTTGAAAAAAAAACTCGGTTACTCGGCGCATGCTCAATTTGCCCTTTTTACTTGCCGATTAGCTGAAGAACGCCAGACGAGAGTTCGAACTAATCTCTCTGTGTGCGACTGATATAAAAACTAGCTTGCATTCAATATCTTGCAGTAATTGAAATTGAAATTAATTTGAACTCAACTTTCGTGCTTTTCATTTAAATGTTTATGACGATTACTTAAAAAGGGGATTCAAACATTACGGCCGACTTTATGCAACACTTGGGCGCTAACCAAAGTTGTTACGAGCTTGCTCCTCGATATCACGCGCGCCATCATAAAAAGGTAAAATATATTTTCAACATTTTTTCTCCCCCCCCCCCCCCCCCCAACAGAGAGAGAGAGAGAGAGAGAGGAGGACTGTTGACGTTGATATTACATTTTATAACTGCCGCGCTAGTGCGGTTAGAAGAAAATGGAAAATGCCTTTACGGCGTTTATTTATGCCGAGGAAAAGCGCTATCAGAACATTGCATGTAGCGGGCGGCGCAGCGGCCGCGTTATACTTCGCCTCCCTCCGCAGCCTATATATACACGCGCGCCTCGCCAGGATTATCAATATTCAGCCGCCTATCTTCGAGTTTTCCCCACCCCCCCCCCCCCCCGTCCGCAAAAGAAGGAAGTTTCATCGAGAGCATAAACGCTCTTCGACGACACATAAACACCCACCTATCTCATTCTCCGGCTCTTTTTGTGCGCGAGTGCGCGAGGTCTTATAAACACACTTCGGGGAAGGATAGTTGCGGGACTTTGTAGAGATGATTCGAAAATCTTACGTTGTGATAAAGTAATTGATAACGCTGGTTATAAGGTGGGTTTTATATCGTACGTAGGGTGCGTGGTAGATGATGTGGATTTTTTAAAAGCAGTAGTAAATAGGAGGGAGGCGTAGCATAAACGTTAAAATACGAAAGTAATTGTGAGAAATTTTAATTAAGTAAATAAATAAACTGCTTCTGGCTCTCAAAACTATTTCGTCAAAATCGAGATCTAATGTCAAATTTTTAAGCATATTTTTATGAATCATTGTATTGAATTTTAAGGGGGGTGAACATATTGCTTTATATTAAAAATAGGAAAAGGAAATATTCAAGAAATTTATCAGTACATTCTATAACAATATAGATTTTGCTGCATATATGAACAAAAATATAATGATATAAAAAAGGTAAAAATAAAACTTAGTTAGATATTTGCTACGTTATTATGTCAGAAATAATAATTTAAAGAAAAAAGAACGCCAGAAAAACAAATTTACAAGTTGCTAAAATTTAGTTAAAAAATTTATTAATCTATATTATTGTTTTATGTATTGTTTTAATCGTATATCTTTTGATTTTTTAAATTGTAAATTTTTTTACCATTTTTATTCGAATTTTTTCAATCTTGTATTTCTGTATTCATAATTTAATTTTTATGAAACAAAATTATCTTTCAAAATTCAATAATTTATAATTCAAGGTTTTTAATTCTGCACAAAATATCCACAAAAGATATATTTTGAAAAAATACTTTCACCCCACCATAAAATTTTCGATACATATTACATTAATTTTAAAAATTTACGTGAAATTTTTAGTATTTACATTTAATACAAAATAATGTGAGTAATTTAATTTTTGCATCGAAAAATTTGCTTCAGTTTAAAAGAATTTTGTTTCAAAAAGAAAACATGCAACAGTGTAAATTTCAATTAATCCATTCCGAAAAGCAGAAGTATATTATATTTCGAAAACCACAATATTTCCGAAACATTCCGATACTTTTGATATCCCCCGCAAACCGCCATCGTATTTTTCAAAAAAGTTCAAAGTTCCTTAATTCCAGTAGCGCATGATATCTCGTACTCCTCTCTCTTTTTCTCTCTTCTTCTCTGGCTTTCTTCCTCTTTACATCTCAAAGATAAGCTCTCGAGCGCGTGCGCTCAGAGAGAGAGAGAGAGAGAGAGAGAGGAAGCTGCTCTCGTCGGCAAGATAGAGGCGCGAGCGCTCTGGGTGGGGCCGGATGCGCGAAACGGTTCAGTGCGGGGAGCCGCCGATAATAAATCATACGATGATACATTCTATCGCTGCTCGGCGAAGCCCCTTTTCTTCGCACAGCCGCACAGAGAGATAGGTAAATCCGACGGCTAGAGAAAGAGAGAGAGAGAGAGAGAGAGAGAAACCTGCATCCTCGTGGGGCTTTCGGGGACGAAAGGTGTGTATGAAAGGAGAGGAAAAAGGGCGACGAGATCGCTGATGACTACGTCACGGGAACCGCAAGAGAGAGAGAGAGAGAGAGGCCGAAGGTATATACCTCGTTGGAAGGCAATCTATCACTCGGCTGCTCTCTTATACGCCGTCTTCCTCTGCGCCTTTTGCTCTACTTGCCGCCTTCAGAACTGCGTGCGCGATTCGCATCGTGGCGCTGGGAAATCTAAGAGGCCGTAGCACAGCTACCTTTGCAATTCAGCTATACACACTGGTAAATGAAAGCTCGACGCGCGTAACTGTATTCACGCTTATTCAAGGTGGATGCGCGTATAGATGCGGATATGTTGCGCGCGTATAAGACAGAGGGATTTCAGAGAGTTTATCTCATTCGTTTTCCCAGCGACAGTGGATGATAGAATGAGAAACGTAGCGAACAGTGAAACATTATTTTTCAAGGCTGGCGAGATCCGCAGGCGAAACTGACGTAGATGAAGTGAACAGCGCGAAGATGTAGAGAGACTGAGAGACGAGAGCGGCCCGGGAAGTTCGGGCAATATGTCGTCGAAAGTTGGCTCTCATTTTTAAGGATATAGACACACGCGTCCCTCGCATACTTCGGAGGATATTTCGACAAAGTCGGATTGATCTTGCTTCGTGTGCCGGGGACACGGCTTCTTTGCCATCCATCAGCGATAGGCTGTATCGTCGAATGCACGCGAGAGCGACAGTATGAATTATGGTCTTGTTATGGCTTACTGAAAATTCGGAGAAAATTTAAAGTGTATAAATGGATGTTTTTGGAAATAAATAAATATTACATTAAAGACTGTCAATAATTTGATATTGATTTACTTCCTAAAGTTGTTAGTAGTAGTTTACTGTCTTATCAAACCGTAATAGTCTGTAAACGTAAAATTTCAAAATATGACGAATAAAAAATCTACATTCAGCATTATTAGACTCATTGATTTCTGATCAAACCAAAACTCCCAAATAGTTCGAAAATTCCACGCCATAAAACCTGAGAAGTAAAGTAATAGACGATCGCACGTACGACATATTGAGACCGGCAAAGATAAGAATAAAAAAACCTACGCTCCCATATCCAAGAAGTCGTCGTGCATTTGGAAATGCGTTCAATTTAAGAACAAAAAACTCGAACGACCGTATCCAGAAGCGAGTCGGAATCATCGTCCCTACTCCATCCTCCTCCCGCTCGCGCGTGTTTCAATCTCCCTCGGCGAGGACTCGATTTTACGTAATCTTGTTTGCGAGGATATCGAAAGTTTGGCCATTGCGCCTCCAAGATATTCGGCAGCCGTTTTTATAGGGCCGTTACTTCCGTCGCCCCCGCCGCCTGGTGATACGCGCGCGCTCCCCGGGACATACGCGCCATCGAAGGCGCGTTAGTGTAGGGCCATCCCCTCTGCATTCTCGGAAAAGCCATACGCATGCATCTTAAGGGGAAGATCGGCCGGAGAAAAAGGATAGAGCCGCGCGGGCGCGCATCCGGAACTTTTACGAGACACTTTCGCGTTTATGTCGCGTGTAAATCTCGCTAATTTCACGACTTTATGCATATATATATATATATGTATATACGCAACTTCTTTCCCTGCCGACTGATATTTGCCGATATTGAACGTCACTGCCGAGCGGCGATTATGCTTTCTCAGAGCCCCACTCTCACTGTGTACACGCGTAGAGATTTGCTCCTTTCCTCGCGCGCGCGCGAATGCCGATTATTTACGACTCCGACGCCGGCAGCTCGCTCGAACTTAAAACAGGCATTTCTCATCGCACCCGTCGCGGGATAGAAAATCAATAAGCCGCGTCGAGCTTTTTCGCGAAAGAGCTGCTTCGTACGCGAGCTTTTGCCGATGTCGGTATAAAAAGCTTCTAGAGTGATTTGCTAATTCAACCACGATGAATCGTCAGAGATAATACGATGATACGATGAGAAAAAAAAGCGAGAGTGCTTTCGCATCGTGCGATAATCCAAGCCTTCGCGCTTGCTTTTTTCTCACTCTCTCTCTCAGTCTCGACTACTTTTATCTTTTATCGCGCGGCGCGCAGGTGGTTGATTACGACGGAGCGTGCCGCGCGCTGTCGGAGCAAACAGCTGCTCTAGCGAGCGCACAGAATGGAATGGGTTCTTCTCCTCTGTTCAATAATTAAGTGGGACCTGTTGCGTCTCTCGCCAGCTCGTTTTCACTCTCACTCTCTCTCTTTCTATCTTTCTCCTACGCCCTATCTCCCGCTTAGCGGCTCTCTTTCTCCCGCCGATGTATCTCTTCCAGAGTGCTCTGTGTGTATGTATATATATAACTGAGCACGCGCTTTGTTCCCGCCAATTAAGCGCGTGGGGATCTAACGATTTTTCAGCGCGAGTTTCTAGGTCAAATGGGGCGCTGGATCGAGCGAGCGTTAATCGCTGAGTGGATAGACACGCGAGGGTTGAATTCGGAGTTGCGATTTCTTTGTGAGGGTTGGATAGTGAATTTACTTTATGGTTTTTTAATATGTTTGAATTTTTTTTTTTATATATAATTGTGAATTTAAGTAATTAGATTATTATTGTTTTATAATTTAATGGGTTTTATTACTGTTTAGGTTAACCTTTAGAACCTTTAGAGGGCCGGAAAGCCAAAATATTGGCTCACCTCCTTATCGACACTTTGTCTATGTTCAATCAATGATATAAGATATCTTTTGTCCTAATTTTCTGAGGAGAATTTTCTCCCCAAAATCCCGGCTCTCTAAAGGTTAAGATGTGGAAATTCTATTTCTGCTATTACGTATTTTCTTTCCATTGCATCATTTCTAATTATACTATTTTCTTTTATGTTACAGGTGAGTAAAAATTGACTACTATGAAGAATCCTTTATCGAGTAAGTTAAAAAGTGCCCAATAAAATAATAGTATTTACAAGTGAGCAATTATTAGTTCACCAAAATAGTAAATTATTTCAAATCAAAACAAACGACATTGTTTTCAACTCTTATCCTTCCAATACATCACCCCCCAAAAAAACTCACGAGCGTACCGTGCCTCTATCGTTCGGTTCGAAATGTAATTTAAATCGAACAAATTTATTTTTCATCATCCCGCGCCAGCACAGCCTACCCCAGCACATCTCGAGCCTTCTCTTCGCCCCGGCCAATCCCTTTATACTTTTTACCCTCGCGTCCCCGTGCACAGGCACACACGCGTAGTCTCAGGGTTCGATCCGGGAAGAAAAAAAAGAAAACTAGAGACGCTGTGCTGATCGTGCAAGGCTGAGCTTTTTCTCTCACCCCCGTACCGCTCACGCTCCACCCTTTTGAGGGAGTTTGACCCGACCCTCTCTCGCGGGAGCGACCTTCGCTACAGAAGGGATTTCTCTCTCTCTCTCTCTCTCTTTCTCTCTCTCTGTGCGCACGCCGAGACGCTACTGCTTTATGCGAATACGACCGCATGCATGACATGCGACGTAATCCGAGGCGTCTTCCAGTGAGAGAGAGGGAGCGGAAAAAGCCCACGCATGGAGATGTACATGCTTGGCTGGTGGTCTCCCCTCGATCGATGCGCATGCTGGCTGCCTATACGTTGCTGAGTTATGAATTTGTTAGGTTGAAAAGGTAAAGTTGTGGTGGGATGCAGAATATATTTGGTTTGAAAATAATTGGAAGTTGTTTCATCGTTATTCTTTTGAGATTTTATTTGTAACAATATTCAATTAATGTTAATGAAGTTGTTGCATCGAATGGAACTTGTGAAAACAAAATGTAATCGTTTGAACTTCGTAAATTATAAGCTTTAAAAATCTAAATTTGAATTTCAACAGAATTACTTCATAGTGGTTAAAATATTGTTTCATCCAGCGCTATTCTCCCAAAGTATTTCCTATCATTCTCGTACGACTGTAACAAATTACCAATTCTCCCTTCCCCAATCTCTATACGAAGTTCATCCATTCCATTCCAAACCTACGTTAATACCCACATGCGCCTGCATTACTTTGCGTGACGCACACATCATTGGCCGCGTGTAAAAAGGACAGCAGTCTCAGCGGCAATCTCAGCCAATCTCGTCTTCTTTCTTCGTCGAGCAGAGAAACTGGAGGATGAGGTACAGGAGGAAGCGAAGGGTTCGTTTCCTCGCGAACCCACTTACTTCGTTCAGTCACCCTCGTCCAGAAAGACGGCGACCCAATTCTCTTCATGCTCGTTTTCTCTCTCTCACTCTTGTATCTCTCACTCAGCTACAGGCTGAGCGACTGTTCTTTTTTATTTTTACCGTATTATTCACCGAATTTTAAGTAGGATGTTTCCTAATTTGGCATTTTCTGGTTTTGTTGTTGTCGTTGATTTTATGTTTATAATTTCTTTTATTTACCCATACTCTTTCTTTTACCAAGCGTGAAATTCTGGGTATAAATTTCCAAAATGCGTTAAAAGAATGAAATAATCATCGTACATGAATACAAATAGAAATATACACATGCTTTCTTGTGTCTTCTTTTTTGATAGATTATACCTTGTAGAATTAAATGAAACAAGTACCAGTAATGAACGTACCTATAACAATCAAATTGCCTAGTTAATTTACGGAAATAAGCTATAATGATGTTAGATGATCCTCATTACGCAGCATAAAAACACAAATTTCCAGCCATTTCCACAATAATAATAGCGTTCTCTTTTTCAACGAGCGAACGTCAAATCACCGATAACGCTGAAAATACATTTCTACGACAAAAACATTGTTATTCGCGGCAGCGCGACGGAATTCCCGAGAAAATTGTCAACCGCATTTCTCTCTTACTCTCTTGAACCTTCCTTTTTTCAAAATTTCGATCCACATTCGAGAAAGAACTGCAACTCCCTGGCAATACGTAACGCACGATGCAGCCGACTGCGCGAGCGAGCGCCAAGTAGACGAGAGAAACGAATAGGTGTGTATAGGCAGGAGACGAGGAGCGAGCTGCTCGCAGACGCGTATCAATTTTGAAAATAACAATCTCAGCAGCAGAGAGACGCCAGCGTCTCTCGCAAACGCATACACATACATACACACACAACGGAGGGTTTCCATATATACCAACGCTGCGCTTCTCTCTCTGCTTCCTTCTTCCAGTTCAATTTCGCTCTCTGCTTTCGCCTGGCAAACCTCTCCCACTCTCTCTCTCTCTCTCTCTCTCTCTCTCTCTCTCGTTCCTTCGCTCTCTGAGCGCATGTATAGGGCTGCCGCTGCGGCTGTTTCCTTTCTTCGCTATGTTTCTCTCGGCAGTAATGGTCCTGACGTCTGTCGGAATACGCAAAATCTTATTTCGTTTTCTCTCCGACGCGGCTGCGCCGCCAGCCAAGAAGAGGAAGACGAGGAGCCAGAGAGAGAAACAGAGAAAGAGAGGAGGACGCGCTCTCCGCGAGATCCTTCGATTTCAATAAATCTGAATTCGCGCGCCGGAAATGCGACGGATTCACTCCCTCTCTCTCCCTGGCTACCTGCCGATGTGTCCTGGCGTATATGATGCCACCGCAGCCGCCGCCGCCGCGTCAGGGGTGTAAAAGTCAACCTTTGAATTGACAAAATTACGATGCGAGCCGGGATTTCGCCAGCGAGAGAATAAGCGGATTTCTGCGGTTCTTGGGCGCGCCGTGGCTTTTTCGACGAGCGCGAAAAATGTTTCTCGCGTTGCTACCCTGAGAGACTGATAGTTTGCAGACAGATCTTTGTTTTACTCTAAGTTTGGAATTCATTCAAGTTTTTTTGCAAGATTTAGGATTGATATTTTGCGATATCTTTTATTATTTTATGACAATTATGATACTTTAATAAATCTTATTGAACCCAAATTGAGATTCATTAATCTCAAAGCGTGGATCAATCATATCACCGTATACAAAGATTTCCCCAATATATCTTTTTCACACTGTACAATACCGCGTTAATAAGCCCATTTACCTCTGAATTCCCAAGAAATAATAATCTTTTTTGGAAGCAAATCCCTATGCCATAAAGTCCTCGAGATCTTCCTATCTCTCCTCCTAGCTGTATCGAGAAAATCCCGTCCTCCATCTCTCCGCCATTTCGCGAAAATCAGCGTCACCCATAAACCGCCGATAATGCGTGCATAATAACTGCAGTATAAAAGGGAAAAATGTATATAAAAAAAGGAGGAGAGAAAGCAGGGATTTTCCCGGAGTAATGAGATATAGGAGAAATGCGCGTAGGGGGCGGATACAGAAGAGGGGAGGGGTGCGACACGAGTATCGGGAGTAGGGGTGCTCGCCGTATGTCGCGTATAGTAATCTTTTACGGTCTATCTTTGCGCATCGAGCGCCATGTCGTTGCCTCTACTGTGTGTCGCGCAGCTTACTTTTTAGAAATCCATTTTCAATCGCGGCTGTCGTATAACGCGAAAGAAATTATTTTCGAATATCGCGGCTCCTAATAAGGTGGCTCGTTTGCATCGAGCTGGGGACGACGGATCTGGGTTAATGCGGTTAAGGTAATTTTTTGTTGGAGGGGAATGTATGCTTAATGGAGTTGGATTTCTAATGGTAATTTGCCACTTCCCGATCTAGAGTTATTGACTGGGGTGTAAGACGTTTCTATGGATTTTTCAAAATTAATATTAATTGAAATTTTTTATTAAACGGTTGTTATATTGCGTGATTTTTTAAAATTCACAATAGATAATAATCTATAAGTATTATAATTTAATATCAGCAGATAAAAAGCTTGTTTTAAAGACAAATAACATTCTCCTAAAACTGAAAACTTTCTTAAACTTTTATACCCGCATCAGCCATAAAATTCATGGCCTCATATCGAAACTAAATATTCAAATGCCATTCCACACACACACAGCATCCAAATAATACACAAAACATTCCCAACGCGCGCGAACGGCCCATAAAACCCCTCAAAAATACAGCGACTTTTAATATATATCTCCTATCCCCCTTTACACCGCCCGCGCGTATATCCCTCGTATCAAAGAATTCCAGAGCCTATATTCAAATCCACATCAGCAGCGCGAAACTACCTACCTTCTTCAGCAGTACACTTCTTCGAGTCGAGTCGTCTACGACGCGTCTCCCGGGATAAAGGATCAAGCCGTCCCGAATATACACGACGATATACATTACGTATGTATCCCTTATCACGGGGAGAGCTATCATATACCCTTCCTCGTGCCCCTTCGCTTGGCTTCTTAATATCGGGCATCATCGTTCATCCACTCGTAGCGGAATATACATGCATACACTAGTCCTCTCGAGAAAATCCGTAGTCGACGCGCGCAAAACAATAAACGGTTCTCTTGATAAATGAGGTAGGCCTAGGTACAGTGTATGCGATGAAGGAGAGAATTGCGGTATATATGGCAGCTCGTCGTCGTGTTTATTCTGGCGCCGAGGATATCTACGCTGCGTCAACGTGGGACGTATGGGTTACGTTGAGTCGCTTATTGAAAGAATAATTTTTATTCCTTAGTATTTTGGCAAGCGAGAGGAGTAAATTGATAAAAATTGTTTTGTTCATTGAAGGATGGAAACAATTTATGAACAAATGGAAGATCATTTTGCTTTAGGAAATTCGTAGTCTGAATTTTACTCGTTTTATTACTATATTTTGCTAAGAATATATTTACTTTGTCGCCTTCTCCAATAAAAAAAAAATCATTGCAATCAATCTTGTAAAACGTTTAACTACACAATCGGCCACATCACTCACGCAAGTGTATAAGCCGCTCTGTCGGCGAGTAAATGAGCGCGGGCGTGAAACTGAAAAAACACAAGTGGCGCCCGACGTTGGGCGCAGTCAATTTTTCAAGAGTACGGCATTATAAAATCCATATATAGGAGTTCCATTTGGAAAACACTCCCCTCGAATTTCTCCTAGTCTCGGCTCTCTCTCTTTTTCTCTCTCTTCCGTTCTCGCAACACGCACGCCCGCGAGGGAATACGCATCCGTCATGGCGTCTCGCCGTCACCGTCTCACCCCCACCCAGCCTCTTTTACAATCACAATACAGCCCGCGCGCACGGAAAGCGGGTGAGAGAAAGGGGCTACACCGGAATCCAGCACAAAGCCATGTGTCTATCTTATATATCCTCGATATATCGGTTCGAGCTTCGAAAACGGAAAATTATTGAGAAAAAATCGCGCAGCCGCGGGACAGCGGCGTTATTAAAAACTTTCCCTCCTCGCACGCTCGAAATACGTATATATCGCTTTCTCGTTGCACAAAAGGTATGGTTCCGCAGGGCTTACATTCCTCGTTATCAAAGTGCCCCGTATATACACGCGCTCGAGCAGCGTGCGCGGCCAAATAAACGACCGAAAAATAGATGAGAGAGCCAGCGAGCGAGAGAGGCAAAAGCGCGGAAGGAGCTATCCGCGTAAAAACGCAAATTTCGCGCGGTTTCGTCAATTTCAAAGGAAACGCGCGCCCGATACAAAGGGTATAGGTTATAGCGAGGCCGCGCGTAGATAGGGTGGGTTGAGGGGCTCGCCTCGTTTTATGGATTCTGCCTCGTATCGCTTTTTCGCGAGCTCCTCTCGTGTGCACACGGTATATATATATATATATATATATA